>ML830435.1:32374-56135 GCA_009831015.1 Picea engelmannii | reverse complement strand
TTGGACATGTAGAAGGTTGGGTTGATCATTTTTTTCGAGCCGACTCAACAGTGCAAATTTGGCAGAGTCAACTCTAATAGCCAATGGTTACATGTGGACAAGATCTTCCAAATTCTATGGAAGTTGGTTAGATATTGAGGCTATAAAAACTAGACCCCTTAGGTCATTATCATCATGGATATTGTGCAATAGATCATGTGTATCAATATGTGAAACATGCATTGTGATGTTTTGATCATTGTGTGCTCTACTTAAGTGTTGTAATGGTGTCTTTAGATACCACCATTTATCTTCAAAAAAAAAAAAATATCTTCTCTTCGATTATCTGTAGTACTATGTTTTTTGTTTCATGTCATGTTCCACCGTATTCCCCAACAAGACCTTCCCTTAAGAATGATAGACTTTCGATAGATCAAAATTTGAAGTAGAACTTAATGTCACAAAAAAAACCTGGTTTGGAATTTGATAGTCTCTCGAGCTTCCCTAAACTTGAAATATGAAAGTGGCTCTCAAACTTTGTTAGTGATAATATAGGGCATAGTTTTTTCATTCGATGCCAACATGTCACTTTAAGTGGTATTGAGGATAAATGTTTTTCATTATGAGTGACAGAGAAAATTATTTTGGGTTCTCTACATGATTATATTGAAGTCTAGATAAACAAGGAAATGGAGGAAATATCCAAATTTACTTGAATTCAGGGAAGTTATACAGTTAGGTTTCTGTAAGAACTCATGGCATGATGAAGTTTTATTAAGCAAAGTTCTTTCAATGAGATGGGGTTTATATCTCGACAAGTCACCTCTACATTTTGTGGGTACAATCTTTTGAGATTCCCCTTTCTTTTTCTACTCTCTAACTTAACGAATCTATCATTTTTTGTTCACATCTTGTTCCATGAAGGTTGGATTCTAATTGATCTTTTTTTTTCTTCTACAATTTTTTTACATATTTCTTGTTTGTAGGAGCTCCATCTTTATTATAACGTCCCTTCTATAATCTCCAATTTAATTAATGCTTAATGTATATATGAAATGTGTCTACGACCAAGCAATGTATATGTGAATGGTATTTATTAATTTTAATAAATAAAATATGATGTCGGGTGTTAGGGGATATGGACAAATATGGGGGATGATTAATCCACAATACAAGGGGGGTATAAAAAATGGAATTTTATTCATGGGTTTAATTCCCACTCCATTTTCTTTATTTTAATGTTTTAAGTGGACCTTAAATTTTATTGTTGATCGTTCCCAAAGACAATCATTGAATTCATGTAAGAAGAGTCACATCCCATAGTTTTTGGGAGCATGGGGGTTGAAGTACAATCATCTTAGGGAAGAGTGTAAGTCAAGAAAGGAAGAAAAAGGGAGGAAAATTTGTCTGGCCAAGGGGGGAAGTTTTGGACAATCATGTTTTTTCATGAACAACAAGAAGAGAATAGGAAAGAAGATCATTAGAGTTGGAGCAAAAATTAAGGGCGAACTTTGGAGTGTTTGGAGTTGTGAGTAATGAAAAGGAAAGTTGTCAGAATTGAAGAGTGAACTCTTGTGAGAGTTCCACTGAAACAACACGTTATTGTTGTTTTTTTCCTAATAATGTTCCTAGATGTGAGCTCCCTTGAGTTTCCCAATAGTGATATTCTTGGTTACTTGTGCCAGAGAGACCCTAATAAATGAACGGGACACCCAATAGACTGAGAGAAGTGAAGGGGTGCATTCCTTGGGTTGGGTAGGTTGAGAGGAAGAGAGTTGGTGGAAAATCAAGATAGTTGTAGGAGAATGCCAGTGGGTTGTGAGATTTTCTAGGCCGTGAATGGATAGTGAAAGACCACCATCTTTTGTGTATTTCTAGCCCTATGGCGATCACGACTTATTGTTGATATTTCAAACAAAAATTCTATGGTTGGGTGGAACATCCTTCCCAATAATCTAGTTGCACAACTATTTTAAAAAGATAAGTGTTTTATCTATTTTATGTCTTTCATTATGATTTTTAATTATTGTGCATGAACTTTGTGTATGAGACTGACTTATATGTCATTGTAATGATTTTTTAGTTGTGTTCATGTGTTATTTCAACATATTGTAAATGCATTTATATAATGGTTAAATATTTATGATTAAGTATTTGGTAAGTTACATGAATTTTTTGCATAGGAATGTTCCTCAGTTAAGTTGGGAGACATTACAAATTGGTATTCACTAAATTGTGAAACTGAATCTTGGTTGTCGATACTCTAACTTCACATTTTCCATGAAAACATGGAATATGAATTCTCAATTCGATATTTAACCCCACAACTTTCATATCGATGGCTAGGATTCATTTTCGTATTTTGGTGAAGTTCAATATATCGACAACCAGGTTCCATTTTCAGAGGTTGGAAAAATAAAGAAAATCAATGATCGAGATCCATTTTCAAAGTTGGCAGAATAGAGTAGATCGATAGTTGAGACTCATCAACATAAAAGTGTGGTGGATAAATTGTTATGATGATTTTAATCGAGAGATGAATTACCCAAATTGATCCTGATTTTAGTTTTTTTTTTCTAAGTATCATAATTCGGCGAAAATCGTTGGAAAAATTGGTTTTACAAGAGATATTGTCAATGGATGATGGTTAGATCAACAATATTGGCTAAGTGTTTCATTCACCAATAGAAATCATTGATGGTCGATCATGGGATAGGAAAAATTGGTGAAGTGTTTGGTTCGACCAAAGGAAATCACTGACCATTTATGGTTAGGTTGGCGGAATTGGTGAGGTATTTGGTTCATTTGAGAGAAGTTGTCGATCATCGATGAAAGGGAAGAGGGAGATGAAACAGCATGCCATGTTATCATCCATGTGTCATGCCACACCATCATCCATGTGTCATGCCCCATCAACTATATTTCCATGTCATCATGCACGTGTTATGCCACATCATCTAGGTTGTCATGTCAACTAAAAAATCATTGATTTTCGATGATTAAGATTTTGGGAAATATGTGAAAAAGTTTAGTTTTCTAAGGAAATGATAGATCTTCAATGATCAAGATTTGAATAAAATTTTGAAGTTCACTTTGCCAAGGAAAATCAATGATCGACAAAGTTTCGAATCAACGGTCCAAATCATTTTTCGATTTGGGTGATCAACGATGGAGATTCATATGTGGGCCTGAAGAAGGTTTAACATATCAATGACTAAGATATTTGTTTTTTTGAGATCGATGGATCCAATTAAAATATTGTTATAATAGTAAAATAGTTAATTTTTCTATGAAATTTTATGATTTTCAAAGGTCGTCAACTTGCAAGGGAATTTTGCGGCCCTAAATTACATTTTTAGGTAGTCAAAATCAAGAAAAATGTGTTCTATTGATACATAGTCTTCGCTACTTAAAATGAAAGAGCTCAATGAGATATTTCCAACAAGCTATTCTAGGCGCAAAACAAAGCATGTATGAGAAAGTTATAGCTAAAACAATCAAGGGTATAATTTGGTACCGATTTACTTCCATAGGGAATAACTCCTTGCTCAAAAGTCAAAATGGGGCACAGGAGGAATCTATGGAAATATCATAAAATGTAGAATATAGCCATGAAACCAAATTTGGAATCTGGGCACATGAAAGTGTATAGGAAGAGAAAGAGGACACATGTAGCATATAGGGTTAAAAATGGGGAAACAATCAAAACATATGCAGGATATAACTATTAGCCTGAATCCCAGCTGAAGGTGAAATTTTGAAAGATCATTTAGAAGGTGGTCATAAAGATACCCAATTGTTATTCCTTCAAAATTCCAAATGTGTTGGCGTAGGGATGTTTAAACATGGCTAAAATTGCTAAGCTATGAAAAGTGCAAAAAAGGGCAAAGTTGTCATTTCCATACTGCTAGAAATTTTGACTGGGCATTAGTTTGACATTCTAAGAATTGATGTGAATTTAGTGTCAATATTATTATCTATGTCTCATAGAAAATTTTCCTTAGGTATTAACAAATTTACCTCTGAAGGTGGCCAAATTTGGTGGTTGAGATCATTTTGCACTTGGTAGAAACAAGAGGAGTAAAGTGGCAATATTCAATTGACCATAACTTTAAGCTCAGAGCTCAAATTTGGGAAAATGAATAATCGACGGAAATGTGTCTAGGAGGAGAATTCATATATCAACCAAGAAAATTGATATAAGTAGTATAATTTACACTCAACAAAAAATAGGAGAATGGAGGAATTAAAGAGATAAAAAATTATACATTCTTTTTCCACAAGTTTGTATGTATATATTTTTGTCTAACAAAAATTTTATTTCATGCACATTTTATTGTAGAATTTAGAGGTAAAAGAGGGTAGTTTGGTTCATGTATGAGAAATATAACCATGGAGGATGACCGAGGGTATTACAACCACGAAGAGGAAATCAAAGGGATACATTTTTTCATGGGAAATGTCAAGACAAAGTCTAATGGAAGAAGAGGTAGGAAGGAGTCTATAACTATGAAAATCATGTAGAGAGAAGTGTAGAAATATAGGGAAAATAATGAGAAGATTATGAAATATTAGGGGGAGATACTTTAGAGTCTGAATATGTTGCAAAGAAAAGCTAATAAAGACTTTGGCACAAAGCAAGAATCTAGTCATAGGAAAGTGACAACATCCAAATCCCATAGTAGAAACGATGATCACGTGAATGATAGATAGTCAATAAATATGAGTAGGTGCCATCATTCCTTGGAGAAATGCACTTGGATAGCTCATTCAATTTCAAGGACAAGGAGAAACCCAAGTGTGTCTCTTGTTAGGAGGTAGAGGAGAAGGCCCAAGGAAGACATCTTGCAAGGTGAACTCAGGAAAATTGAGCCACCAACTTTTAATGGTGAGCATAGAAAGGGAGAAGAGGTAGAGGCATGGTTATTGGAAATGAAAAAATATTTCCATTTTCATGATTACCCATCAAGGGTAGAAACAAGAATTACAACCTACCACTTGCAAGTAAATACAACTATGTGTTGGGATCAAATTAAGAAAAACAAGAACCTTGATGAGAAGAACGTCTCATGGAGGCATTTCAAAGAATATTTCAAAGAGAAGTATTTTTTAAATCATTACTATGAAAGGAAGATGAAAGAGTTCATTGAAATCAAGTTTGGAAGAATGACAATGGATTAATATGCAAAGAGGTTCTTTGAGTTGTTGAAGTATGTGGTATTCGTAAAGGATGAGAAGGTCAAAATCCAAATATGTTTGAGTGGGTTACCGTCCTTCTACAATGAAAATATACACTATGATAACCCCAAGACTTTGTAGGAGGCCATAAGGAGAGAAAATCATCTTTATAAACAAAAAAGAGGGAGGCCAATTTTCCAAAAATCTTGGAATTATTAAAAATGAAAGGAAAGAGGGATCAAAGGAAGAAAAGTTTTAAGCCACCCTTTTTTAAGAACAACTCATAAGAAAATAAACAAGGACATGAAACCCAAAATGAATCTCATATGGTATATTCATTTGGTAAAAGGCCAAGGTAGTAGCTTGTACAATGTTGGGGATGTGAGGGAAATCACTTATATAGGGACTACCCTCACAAAGGATAAATAATGTTTGTCCACAACATTCAGGAGGTTGAAATATTTGAAGACGTGGGAGGAAACATGCAAATTATTTATGCAGCCTTGGACAACAAGCAAACATAATACCAATTCCCCATGGTTGAAGTGGAAGGTAAGATGGATAGCCATCCCATAACAATTTTAATTGATTCTAGAGTTATCCATAGTTACATAAACTCTAGCATTGTTGAAAGATTTCACTTGAAAAGGAGTAAGAATAACAAATCCTAGTTAGTTCAGTTAGTCATAAGGGCTAAGAGGAAAATCAATGAGCTAGTTAAAGATTTCCCAATAGACATGAATGGATTCAATACAAAAGTAGATATAAACATCCATACCATTGGTTCCATATGATTTTCTAATTAGCATGGATTGTTTGTAAAAACACCATGTCATACTAGAATGTTACACCAAGACAATCGCTTCTCTTGATGAAAAGGGTAAAAAAGGAAAGGTTCAAAGAATTCCAAGGGATGTAGAAATTAGAGAAATGTCAACCATGCAGATGAAAAGATCTTGAGGAAGGGATGTCATATTTTTGCAGCCCATATGAGAGAGGTAGCCAAAAATAAAATGGCAATCATTGAAGACCATCTAGTATTGAGGGGTTTTGAAGATGTTTTTGGGGAGATTCTAGGATTTCGACCAAAGAGAGACATTAATTTGTCTATTGATTTGGTGCCAAGAGTTGCCTCAGTATCCAAGACAACTTACAGAATGGGAACATCATAATTGAAAGAGTTACAGATGCAACTAGAAGAATGTTTTAAGAAGGGGTATATATTCCCAAGTGTGTCACCTTGAGGAGTCCCAATGTTTTTTGTGAAGAAGAAAGATGGAACCTTAAGGTTGTGTATTAATTTCAAAAGTATAAATAAGGTCACCATAAAGAATAAATATCCTTTTCCATAGGATTGATGATTTGTTTGATCAATTGAAGGGTGCAATAATATTTTCAAAGATTGACTTGAGATCCGGTTATCATCAAGTGATTATTAAGAAAGAAAGTATCATCAAGACAGTGTTTAGAATAAGATATGGGCATTATGAATTCATGGTAGTTCTATTTGGGAAATATAATGCACTGACATGTTTCATGTTCTTGATGAATGGAGTTTTCAGGGAGTAAATGGACAAGTTTGTAATTGTGTTCCTAGATGATATATTCATATATTTGAAGACATAAGAGGAACATGAGTAGCATTTGAGAATGGTGCTAAAAATTTTAAGAGAGCACAAGTTGTATGCAAAGCTAAGTAATTGCATATTTTATCAAAAGAATACTCATTACTTGGGTCATATTATTTTAGAATATGGGATAATAATTGATCTCATGAATATAGAGGCCATTAGAGGTTGGTCAACACCAAAAAATGTCACAAATGTTGTTGATGCATCAGACCAATACTTCCACATTGGCATGTGTCTAGCATGTGGAAGTCGTTGAAATCCTTCTAAGTGTGAGACTTTACTTTAATTAATTTAATTATTAAAGTTCAGTTCTTTTATTAGTGAGTTGATTTTTAATTAAGGAAAATGCTAAAAGTAAGTAACATGTAAATTATAGGCATTGATCTCAAGTGAATGTGAGGATTATTCTCAACTTTCAATCACATTGGAGATTAGGATTAGGTTATAACTCATTATTATAAAATCAAGTCTAGGGTAAAGGAGAAGAAAATTTTGGTGAGATACCAAGGTTGGAATTTGGTGAGATACCAAGGTAGGACTTTTACATACAAAAGAAAATAAGGAATTTTTCTAGTGTGGACTCAGGTGAGAGTGTCGGAGAAAAGAAGGAATTTTTCTTACACAAGAGTGAGGAGATATTATTGATTGGGTGAAGAGATTTCATCCAAGTTTTGATGTAGAGAGGGTTGGACCATGAAGGACTATGATTCAAGATCTTGGATAGGTGGAGAATGATTTTCATCTAGAGATCATACAAATCAAGGAGAAGAGAGAACAGAGGTAGTCGCACATGGGTTTCAGTTGATTGAAGTCAGAGGGAATTGTAGCATTGTATGAAGTTTTTGTATACTATTTTCATACATGTACACAAGAGTCAGTGGATATAGGCATTTATATGTTGGCATGACAAGGGGAAGGCACGTACACCTTGAAAAATGTTTTGCTCAAGGGTCATACATCAAAAAATACCGTGCCAAGTTTGTTTGTGGTTGTATTTCTCTAAATCAGCCAATATCCCTATTAGGGGAACCCTGATTTGACCTTAATAAAAGAATCTAAGTATTTGTTTTCTCTCAATGGTTTTTCTGGGAGATTATACTTGAAAACATTTATGTCTTGTGTGAAATATTTTTGGTTTCCTTATTTATGCTTCCACAACATGTTTAGTTGATTACTCAAATGTGTTTTAATTCAATAGGTGATTTATTTGGAATTAATTGTTGGGTGTTGGGTAGAGGGGTAAAATAAACAAAGTTTATATCATTCATGGGTCTTGGAAGTTATTAACGAATATTTATAAAAAAATTCTCAAATGTCACAAGCCTCATTACTTTCTTGAAAAAGAAGGGAGTGAAATTTGAATGGACTTTTGAGTGTGAAGAGAGATTTCAATAGTTGAAATACATTTTGATAAGTGTGCCAATATTAAATATTGCATTTTTGAACAAATATTTTTGGTGTGCACTAAAGCATGCAAGGAAGGGCTCGGTGGATTCCTCACTCAAAAGGATCATGTGGTGTGCTATGAGTCTTGAAAATTAATAGTGCATGAGAGGAATTATGCTACACATGATCTAGAATTAGTAGTCATTATTCATGCACTAAAAACATGGATACATTACCTCATGGGGAGGAAATTTGAGCTAAGGATAAGCCATTGTGTCCTGAGACAGTTATTTGGACAACCCACATTAAATGTCAGACAAGCTAGATGGTTGGAACTCCTTAGTGAATATGACTTTGAAATTAAGAAAATCAAAGGCAAGGAGAACCAAGTGGCTAATGAAATCTATAGGAAATCACATGAGATGCATATTGCAACTATCAACATGCATAGGAATGATCCGAAAGATAAAATTATTGAAGCAACAAATTCAGATCAACACTATTTGAAAATAAAAGAAACATTACAGCATGAAAATTTGCAACTGAAATTTAAATATTTTGAGTTGAAGGAAGATGGAGTTCTCATGTATAGAGAAAAATTATATGTGCCAAATTCCAAGGCGATGAAAAATAATGTAGGAGCATCAATCCACCTCATTACGTGCCAGCTGATTAGTATGAGTGGTGTGCATTCAAAGAAGGGAGATGCATCGCCCTCTCATTTTTCCTTCGAGAATCTAAATTGTGATTAAGGAAATTAATGATGACAGGTTGGTAGAGCCAGGTTATGCCTTCACACAAGTTGTAGATGAGGTTTCCATTAATTGGTTGATGGTAGGAGGGATCTACATCCAATTCAGATCAGATTTCCATCATTGTAATCTTCCTTGTTAGTCAGGCGTTTTGATTGGTGATTAGACACCACTAGATTATCTTGGAGGGAAGCTCATCGAGCCCCTCTAATATAAACTCTTTTATTATTTCCAGTAGAGAATATGTATGATGTACTTTAGGGAGATCTGAGACTCAATAGAAGTTTAGACTCATGTATTGTAATGAACATTCCACCATTAATAAAAAGTAACATATTTTCCTGTTTGTCAATTTATGTGTAATGGGTGTTTAGTTGTGAATGTCATTCATACGCGTTTATGATGTAGATGTATGTTTGGAATTGTCTGTAGGGATAGAGTTATAACCTTCTATCTGTGAGTGTTTTGAATTAGTTTTGGTTCTCTAGGCTAAGTGCAAGGAGTGCATGAGAGACAGTTGAAAATCTGTGAGCCAACGCAAGGAGTGTGATTCTGAACTCGTTCGAGTCAGAATAGAAGTTTCCAGGAGGGGATGCCAGGATAATTCACAAACTCAGAGGGAAATTTCAAGGTGGTTGGATACCTTGGAAAGAAATATTGTGTAGGAGGAAGCATAATGCAGACTTACTGAATACTCTCTAATACTCTTCCAGGAGGGCATAGAGAAAGTATGAGTGCGTACAAGGGAAACACATTCTGAAGTGTTGGAAGCGTTGAGAGAACCGTAGGGTTGTTGAACACTATGAGGAAGGAAGGCTTTTCAAGAGCGCATCGACCAAGGAAAGTATATTCTTTAAGACTGCTGGAAGGACTCAGGGAGAAGCCTTCAAAAAGCTTATCCAAACACAAGGAGTGTGTGAAGGATACAATAAGTTCATAGTACAAGATCAGGAGGAAGAGTGTTAAGTTGCCAGGAGGCCACTAGAAGGTCCACTGAAGGACATGAAGGAACTGAGAACCTTGAAGGTTTCAAGATGAGAAAAATCTCAAAAGAACTAGAACAGAACTTTTCAAGGAGTGCAAAGGAAAGGCCGAGAACAATCTAAGTCTTGGGAAGAAATTATGCTAAGTGATTAAGAAGGTCGAGGACTTTCCGACGTCCCAAAGACCATAAAATTGTCCATCGTCGGGAGAAGAGAGGAGGAAATAAATCAGGAGATCCAGGAATTGGAGCTCTAGGAGGTTTGTGTAGAGAAAACAAAGATATTCACAAAGTTGTGAATAGCAGTATGAATCCATACTGTTGGATATGGAAGGGGTGTGTGGAAGAAATCTGGATGATTCAGAGGAGAAGTACTCCGGGAAATTTTAGAGGAGGATAGCGAGATACTCCTGAAGACCAGAGTCTGAATAGATCGTAGTTGTCGATCAGAAGAAAGGAAGAGGATTGTTGATCCTCATGCCATTTTGAGTTCTTTGATTCAAAGTTCAGAAATGTAAGAGTTGGTTGTCATGGAAAGAGTTGAAGCTCAAAGCTCGAAGCACCTTGTGTGGTTGAGCCCTGGGACACAACTCGAGGTCACATGATAGAAAAGTCCTGGCACAGAGAGCTAAGTGTCATCGCCAACTTTCTTCAAAGGGCCAAGGAAAGAGATCCTTGGGGTTAAGAGGAACCACACTTTGAGGAAAGGGGGACCTGTTTTAAAGTTTATCTGGTTCCAGTAGGGAGTTGAAGAGTCAATCCGACTCAAGCATTTCGAACAATCCTAGATTGGGAGGTCGAGTAGCCCCAAAGAAGAGAAGGGGATGAGGATATGCACTAGAGTGGTATCATAGCCTGATTTTATTTTGAGGCAAGAAGAAGGAGATAAAGAAGGTACTTTGATACCGACAAAGTGGTATCAAAATGCAGAATTGATTTTTGTAGGCAAGGGAGACAGAGTGTGATACTCTGTGGAAACTAATGTGAGATTTTCAATAGATGGTAAACAACGAGGTGGGTTGCAGTTGAAGAAATATGGTCACCGGAGGTCATGAGCACGGTCGAGGAGAAGTCTTCCCGTAGAAAAGAAAAGTGGAGATGGACAAGGAGCTCAATGAAATCTGAGAAGAGATGGAGAAGCTATCATTTAAGATCCAACAAGAAGCAAAGGTTCATTGAAGGTATGTGTGGCCTTTTAAGAGGAAATCTAAGTGGCATGTTCAGAATTTTTTGGCCAGGAGACAACAACATGTGTTAAAAAGGTGGTTGAGATATGTTGAAAACCTCAATGGCAAGGGAAAGAGATATGGCAGAGGTCTCATAGGTTTCTAGGTGGGAAATGAGAAGGGATCAATTGATCTCATAATATGCCAAGAGGGTAGAGGAGACATCCCAAGCTGCCAAGTGGAAAAGGGAGGAGAGATGAGCTCATCCAAGAATTCATGTCAATAGGGGGTGTCGACAGATGGAGAGGACGAAGAAAGGACTCATCCATATGAATATTCATGCAGAACTGCAATTCATGTGAATGAATATGATGACAAGTTGAAAACTTCCATCAAAGTGGATAAGGATCAGAGGATCATTCTGGTCATTGGGGGAATCTCGATATTCCTGCCAAGCAGTCGAGGAGAGGTTAGCATAGATGTTGCATATGCAATAAAAGGACAACAATATAAGTATGTCATGGAGGAGAAGGAGAAGATACTAAAGTTTGTCCCAACAGAAGAGGAGCACCCAGTTGAGTAACTCACTCAGTGGGAGATGGAGTTAAAGGCACTGGAGGATTGGTTGTACATTCTGGAACCAGAAGGTGGCTTCCAAAATATAGCCATACATGAAGAGACATGCCAACACGAGTTGTAGCTGGAGGAAGATCGAATGGAACCAACCAAAGAACTGACAAGAGTTAGTCTGTTAGAGGAGGTAGTTGAACAACATTTCAGTGGTGATACTACAGAATTTGAGACTACAATAGAGTGGCCAATCAACGTCACAAGGGATTAAAGAAACATGGGAAATCAGGACGATCTACCCATAGAGAAGCATGAAGGGTTGCAACCAAGAAGATTTCACAAGAGGAAACTTCCAATGAAGCAGCTGGAAGAAGTCGTAGAGGAGATATGGAGGCTAATGTTGAGGCCAGTAGAAGAAGTGATCAAAAAGGAAAAGTTGGATAGAAAGGAACCTACATGACCAACAGGGAGGATGAAAATGCAACAGCAATAGAAGCAAAGAAGAGGAGTGGAAGGATAGCTCCAGGAGAAAGTTTGGGATCCAAGAGGATTTTAATAGATATGGGAATCTCATGAGTAGAAGCTCATGATTTTTCATAGCCGTGGAATATGATGTAGGAGCATCGCTCCACCTCAACACGCACCAGCTGATTAGCATGAGTGGTGCACACTCAAAGAATGGAGAGGCATCGCCCTCTCTTTTTTCCTTTGAGAATCTAAATTGTGATTAAGGAAATTAATGATGATGGGTTGGTAGAGTCAGGTTGTGCCTTCACACAAGCTGTAGATGAGGTCACCATTAATTGGTTGATGGTAGGAGGGATCTACATCTGATTCAGATTAGATATCCATCATTGTAATCTGCCTCATTAGTCAGGTGTTTTGAATGGTGATTAGACACCACTAGCTTATCTTGGAGGGAAGCTCATTGAGCCCCTCTTATATAAACTCTTTTATTATTTCCATTAGAGAATATGTATGATGTAGTTTAGGGAGAGACAAGACTAAGTAGCAGTTCAAACTCATGTATTGTAATGAACATTCCACCATTAATAGAAAGTAACATATTTTCCTATTTTTCAATTTCTGTGTAATGGATGTTTAGTTGTGAATGTCATTCGTATGCGTTTATGCTTTAGATGTATGTTTGGAATCATCTACAGGGATATATTTATAAACTTCTATCTATGAGTGTATTGAATTAGTTATGTTTATCTAGGCTAAGTGAAAGGAGTGTGCGACAAAGATTTGAAACTCTATGAGTCAACGCAAGGAGTGCGTGTCTGAACTCGTTCGAGTCAGAAGAGAAGTTGCCAAAAGGGTACACCAAGATAATTCATAGAATTGGAGGGAAATTTCAAGGTGGTTGGATCCCTTGGAAACAAAGACTGTGTAGGAGGAAGCACAATGCAGAGTTACTGAATACTTTGTAATACTCTGCCAGGAGGGCATAGATAAAGTATGAGTGCATACAAGGGAAACACGTTTTGAAGTGTTGGAAGCATCGAGAGAACCCCAGGGTTTTTGAAAACTCTAAGGAAGGAAGGATTTGAAAGAGTGCATCAACCAAGGAAAGGAGATCCCTTAAGACTTCTGGAAGGTCTCAGGGAGAAGCCGTCGAAAATCTTAAGCAAGCGCAAGGAGTGCGCGAAGGATATAGTAAGTTCATCTTACAATCTTGGGAGAAAGAGAGTTAAGTTGTCAGGAGGGAACTAGTAGGTCCAGTGAAGGACACAAAGTAACTGAAAACATCAAAGGTCTCAAACAAGAAAAATCTCAGAAAAACCAGCACAGAACTTTGCAAGGAGTGCAGAGGAAAGGTCGAGAACAATCTAAGTCTCGGGAAAAAATTGTGTTAACTGTGTAAGAAGGTAGAGGACTTTCCAAAGTCTAGAAGACCGTAATATCTTCCATCGTCGGGAGGAGACAGGTGGCAATAAATCAGGATATCTAGGAGTTGGAGCTCCGAGAGGTTTTCTAAGAGAAAACGAAGATCTTCGTGAAGTTGTGAAGAGCGGTTTGAATCCAAACTGTTTGATATGGAAGGGATGCATGGAAGAAATCTGCACGATTCAGAGGAGAAGTACTTCAGGAAATTTCAGAGGAGGATAGTGAGACACTCCTGAAGTCTGGAGTTCGAATAGATTGCAACTGTCGATCGGAAGGAAGGATGGGGACTATTGATCCTCGTGCCATTCAAGTTCACCGATTTTGAGTTTAGGAACATAAGAGTTGGTTGTCATGGAAAGAGCCAAAGCATGAAGCCTGAAGAGCCTTGTTTGGTTGATCCCCTAAACACAGCCTGAGGTCATGTGATAGAAAGGGCCTAGCATGGAGAGCTAAGTGCCACTACCAACTTTCTTCGAAAGGCCAAGGAGAGAGAGTCGTGGGGTTAAGAGGACCTGCACTTTGAATAAAGGGGGACCTATGATAAAGTTTATCAAGTTCCAGTATGGATCCAAAGAGTCAATCCAACTCAGGTGTTTTGAACAATCCTAAACCGAGAGATCGATCAGCCCCGAAGGAGAGAAGGGGAGGGGGGTCTCCACCAAAAAATATAGTGCTAAGAGAAATGCACAATGTGCCATATGTTGGACACCCAAGATATCAAAAATCAATTGTAGTTATGAGAATCTAGTACTTTTGGCCAAGAATTAATAGGTGGTTGATTATGTTAGTAGAAGATTGGTTTATGCCTTAGCTTTGCACAAATCCTTCATTATTCATTTTGGCAAGTGAATACATTTTTTATGGGATACTTTATTTATTTTGGGGAAAATTGAAATTATATTGGGTTATGCCTAATCTCCAAGTTCAAGCATCAAAATAACTCATGGATTTGCGCTACCCAATCACATGCAGACACACATGCAGGCGCTACCTAAATTCGCTACCTAAATTCTGGCAGAAAGCGAATTGTGCATAGTTATTTTACCAGTTTTGAGTCACTAAATTAAAACTTGGATTGTAAAAAATTGAGAAGGTATTTTTGAAAAATGGAGGAGGTTTTTGTTCATAACATTCCAAATAACAAAAAAATATCTCCTTTTTTCAAAATGTGTTATAGGAATCTACATAGCGACGCTACTTAATTTCCTGTAGCAATCACGGTTTTTTATATTTGCCTTGTTGGGAGGTTGCTACCTGTCAAGGAGGATTAGAATGGCTTCTCAAGGATAAGTTAGATTTCAAGGGACACCTTCACCTAATATTTATCTCCATCAAAGGCCTCATGCATGAGGTGGAGACATTTTATTAATGACTTCCAAGAAATTTCTGAAAATTAGCAGTTTGTTGGATTTTTGTCTCTTTGATTGTTGCCACCTATCTCCAAGGTTTAGAATACAATGGAGGAGATGGGATTCGACCTCCTAAGTTTATTTGGATGTTATTTTCTATTTAAGGAAGGATATATCTCTTGGAGAAGGAGAATTCATGAGCCAAGAGAGGCTAGAGAGAGTAGGACTAGGAAGTTTTTATGTGTGTGTTCATTTGTAAGCCTATGGGAACTTTATGATTGTAAGCATTACTTCTATTGGAGACTCATGAGAGATGTGATTTCAGATTGTAACTCTTCTGTTTATATTTCTTCTTATTTGGATATATTTCAGATTTCAGGATCAAAGGTTGTCAATGATTTATGGATCCCTAAGCAGAAGAGGATCTATTGTATTTTTCCCATCAATCATTGTTTATATTCAAGTATTTGTTGATTCATTAAATTGAGAGGATCGTTGTTTAGTGAAAATTATATCTTATGTTTTACTTCTTCATTCTTCCACCTATCAGCATATAATCTTGTTTTCTATTGAGCATCTTTTGTGCCTTCGATGAGTAGGATGTTTATGACTCCATTGCCCATTGGTGTAGCCTACTGATCTACAGTTTGCAACCCTCTCTTTTTCTTTATCCATCTTGTTGATCCACCTATTCAGAACCAAAATTATCTTTTACATTATGATGGGTGTTGAGATTACACTTTAGCATTCAAAGTGTGACTTTCAGTGCTAACATTTTTGGCATTGTTGCCAGGGACAGATTTGATCATATTGAAAATCTCCCTGGGAAGAACGACATTGGAAAGATCTAACTTTAGATGGTGACTGAAGTTGGACACCTTCAAGACTGCACATTCACCATGGCGACTCCATTGTTCAAAATTTGTTGGTGACTCCATTGGGGATGAGACAAATTAAATGCCTATGAAGGCTATCCTAGACAGGAGGTTTACCCCGCTCAATTTCTCATCCATAGATGGTTATCCACATACTATGCCTCAAATTGATGAATGTAAATATCTGCTACCCATATTTTATGAAGGTGAGGATGGCACCCCTTTTGAGCATGTTCATGAATTGCATGCTTTGATGCAGCAGCTTGACATCCATCATGAAGATATATTGATGAAAATGTTCATGTATTCATTGGAAAGCGATGTGAGGCAATGGTATAGAACACTCCCTGCTTCTTGTATTTCCTCTTTGAAGAACTTTCATGATGTTTTTTATTCTTATTGCAAGATAATTTATTGAGCTGAAAGACTTTTTGAGAATTGTTGTGGGAGGTATGCATCATATATTCAGGATTCAACAAGTGATTCCTCTAGAAGTGATGATGAAGGGGATGATTGTAGAGAGTACGAATTAAATGATGAGTTTCATAATTCTTTTCCTAAATTTGAAGAAAAAATGCATCATTCATGTCAAAATCTAGGTCCCCAAGAGAAAGATCAATATGGACAATCCATCATTTCCCTTTCTCCTCCTTTTCTCAATTCTTTAATTCAAGAGGTCATCTTAGTTTCAGCTTTATTTCATCATGAGAATCGTGTTGCAGCTTGTCATGAATGAATTCATAGCTTAACAGTTGTTGTTGTAATCCCTCCTATTGTTAATGAGCTAGTGTGCCATGATTTGCCAAGTTTTGATGACTATGAGGATGTTTTCATTGAACAACCAATTGTCCCAGCTATTGTACTAATCCCCTCAACCATTAATAGTCAAATGGTCATCGATTCACCTTTGTATGATGATTATGAAGATGATTTCCATGAACAGTCTGTTGAATACCTTATATCAGAGAAGTACCCTTCACATCAAAGCAACAATAGCTTGTTTCAACCCTCATGTCATATTTTTGTTCCTGAAAAAGAAGAAAAAGATGATAATCTAATTTTAGAGGGTGAAAAAATAAGAAATTGGGACCATAAGCCAAGCTATGATGAATATCCCTCACAATCAGAAGATAAGACAAAAGAATGTAGTTTCCAAAGAACTTATAATTGTGATGAACTGCCCTATCAACCCCATATTCCTCTTGAAGACACAAGATCAGTTTCATCAAGCGGCCAAGATCAAATGCCATGTGATCAGATGAGAAGGGTTGAAATTAAAGAAATACAATCATCACTAAGCCTTGTTCCTAATACACCTCATAACCAGGAGTGGACCAAGGCCATATGCATTGAGGATGAATCAAAAAATGAAAAAACCATACAACAACCAAGAACAATGGAGGAAGGACCTAATGCAATGTTTTTCCTTTTTACACAAAGAAATGTCGCAGGGGAAAGTATTGATGATGTTTTTCAAGATCCATTTGCAGCCTATCTACAAGTAGAAAGTGGATCTAGGCTCATTGATTTATTCAATGGAAAGTGTATTGCCAAATGTTTCTTTGACATGCCTTCAAGTAAGAATTATCTCTGGTGCTTAAGGAAGCACATTTCAAAGCTTCAAATAGTTGAAAAAATGATGAAATGGATTCATTGTTTGTTAGATGTAACTTGAATGCTTCATTTTCCCAATAATTAGAGTAGGTGTGTGCAATAAGCTTGTTGAACATGCATCATTTTCATCATTTTTGTCAGTTTCAATTTTCATTTGCATTTAGTTTTAGTTGAAGGTCACATATCAAAGAAGATTGCAGAGGTTAAAGGTTTGGAGCATCCCTAGCATAAGGAACTGAAAATAAAAGATTTCTTAGATCCTCACATGGAGGAATCTATCCCCCTTGGAACCTATGTTAGCACAATATTGGTTTATGCCTTAGCTTTGCATAAATCCTTCATTATTCATTTTGGCAAATGAATACAATCGTTATGGGATACTTTAATTATTTTGGGGAGAATTGAAATTATATTAGGTTATGCCCAATCTCCAAGTTCAAGCATCAAAATAACTCATGGATTTGTGCTACCCAATCGCACGTAGACACACATGCAGGCACTACCTAAATTCGCTACCTAAATTCTGGCAGAAAACGAATTGTTCAGAGTTATTTTACCAGTTTTGAGTCACTAACTTAAAACTTAGATTGTGAACAATTGAGAAGGTATTTTTGAAAAATGAAAGAGGTTTTTGTTCATAATATTCCAAATAACAAAAACCTATCTCCGTTTTCCAAAATGTGTTATGGTTTGAGTTATATTAGACATATAAGTGGAGCTACCGAATCTTCACAACGACGCTACTGAATCTTCACAGCGACGCTACCTAATTTCTTGTAGCGGACGTGATTTTTTATATTCTCTTTGTTGGGAGGTTTCTACCTGTCAAGGAGGATTCAAATGGATTATCAAGGATTATTTAGATATCAAGGGACACCTTCACATAATATTTATCTCCATCAAAGGCCTCATGCATGAGGTGCAGACATTTTACTAATGACTTCCAACAAATTCCTGAAAATTAGCAGTTTGTTGGATTTTTGTCTCTTTGATTGTTGCCACCTATATCCAAGGTTTAGAATCCAATGGAGGAGATGGGATTCAACCTCCTAAGTTTATTTGGATGATATTTTCTATTTAAGGAATAATATATCTCTTGGAGAAGGAGGATTCATGAGCCAAGAGAGGCTAGAGAGAGTAGGAGTAGGCAGTTTTTTTGTGTGTGGAAATTTTATGATTGTAATAATTACTGCTATTGGAGACTCGTGAGAGATATGATTTCAGATTTTAACTCTTATGTTTATATTTCTTCTTATTTGAATATATTTTAGATTTGAGGATCAAAGGTTGTCAATGATTTATGGATCCCTAAGCAACAGAGGATCTGTTGTATTTTTCCCATCAATCATTTTTTATATTCAAGTATTTGTTGATTCATTAAATTGAGAAGAAATTTGTTTAGTGAACATTCTATCTTATGTTTTCCTTCTTCATTCTTCCACCTATCAGCATATAAGATTGTTTTCTGTTGAGCAGCTTTTGTGCCTTCGATGAGTAGGATGTTTGTGACTCCATTGCCCATTGGTGTAGCTTAATGATCTACGGTTTGCAGCCATATCTCTTTCTTTATCCATATTGTTGATCCACATATTCAAAACCAAAATTATCTTTTACATTCTGATGGGTGTTGATCTTACACTTTAGCATTCAAAGTGTGACTTTCAGTGCTAACAAATTATATAGTCAGATGCCTAGAATGACAAAAGGTGAATAATGAACATAGAAATTCAATTGGGTTGTGGCAGATATTTCCCATTCTAGAATGGATGTGGGAAGTAGTTAAGATGGATTTTATTGCTAAACTACCTAGAATACTAAAGCAATATGATTCCATTATGGTGGTGATTGATGAATTAACTAAGGATGTATATTTTACTCTAGTAAAGACTTACAAAAGGAAACAAATATTGTAGATATATACATGAAATACATTTCTAGGCTACATGGAGTGCCCTATGCAATCGTTTCAAGTAGAGATCCAAAGTTTACATCTAATTTTTGGAAGGCTTTGTTCAATGTCTTTGGGACTAATTTAAATATAAGTATAGTGTACCACCTAGAGTCTGATGGGAAAACAGAGAGGACCAACAATACAATTGGGGACATGCTCAGAATGTATGTAATGGACCAACCATCAAAGTGGAAAGATTATATCCACTTAGTTGAATTTTCCTACAACAATGGGTACTAGGCATCATTTAAAATGAGCACAATTGAAGACTTGTATGGCAAGAAGTGTAACACAATTATGAGTTGGGATAACCCAACAGACAAAGTTGTTATTGGGCCAGATTTATTGAAGGAAATGGAAGAGCACATTGCAAAGAGTAGGAAGAATTTAAAGGTTGTCTAGGATATATAGAAAATTTATGCAGACAAGAACAGAATTTACATATATTTTAATGTGGGCAAACATGTATTTTTAAAAGTGAAAATGAAGAGAAGTTTGCTAATATTAGGAAGTTTCCCAAAGTTGGAAGAAAGATATTGTGGCCCTTTTGAAATATTAGAGAATATAGAGATAGTTGTATACATCTTATCATTTCTTACATCCATGAGAGTGCATAATTTATTTCATGTGTCATTATTAAAGAAAAATGTGCCTAACCCTAACCACATAATTGATTGGAATATGATCCAGGTGGAACACAAAGAGAATTTTCGGGTGGAGCCAGTATGCATCCTAGATCAGAAAGTCAATGTGATCAAGAACAAATCCATAGGGTTGATAAAGGTTCAATGGGCCTACTATGGTCCTGAAGACTCTACATGAGATCATGAGGAGACTATGCGGGAGGAATACCTCCAATTTTTTAACAATTTTGAAGAAAATGGAATATAAGAATGCAAGACTCCATTTTGGGCAGCTAAAGTTCCAGAACCATATCTCGTATTCCTAGTCAACCTACGTTGGGGGAATTGATAAAAGAATGATACATCCTGATGGAATGAGGGTAGTGAAGAGGGTACATTCCTTGGGTCAACTGGTTAAGAGGAATATGAGATTATGGTGGGAACTATTGTTGGAGTTGTGAAATTGCAGAAATTGCATTTTCTAAGTATTTTGATGTACATTTGTATATGTATTTCGTCATGGTTCTATGCACTGAGGACAATGCAAAATTGTAGGGAAGGGGGTATGTAATTTCCCCTCTATAATCCTCATTTTAATTAATTCTTAATTTATATATTTAATGTGGATATGGCCAATCAATGTATATGCAAATTATATTTCTAAATTTTAATAAATAAAATGTGATGTTTTATGCTGGAGAACATGGATAGAGAAAGGGTTTGAATAATCAGCAAGAGAGGAGGGGTCTATAAAGGGGGGGTTTATTCATGAGTTTAATTCCCAATCTTTTTTTGTAATTTTAACATTTTGAGTGAACCTTCTATTTTGTTGTTGAGTGTTCCCAAATCCAATCATTCAATGCATGTAAGAGGGTGGGTGTGAGGATTCACATCCCATAGTTATTGGGAGCATGGGGGCTAAATTACAATCATCTTAGGGAAAATTCTAAGTCAATAAAGAAAGAAAAAGGAAGGAAAATTCATATGGCCAAGGGGGCATTTTTTGGATAGTCATGTTTTTGCATGAACAACAAGTATAGAATTGGAGCTAGAGAAAAAATGGAAGGTTAAATCTGGAGCATTTGGAGTTGTGAAGAATAAAGAGACAACTTGTCAGACTTGTATAAGAACTAGGTTGTCAGGCCTGAAGAGTGAATTCTTGTGAGAGTTTCACTACAGTATCAAGTTATTGTTGTTGTTTTCCTAGTTTTCCTAGCAGTGAGCTCCCTTGAGTTTCCCAGTAATAAGATTTGTGGTTACTTGCGCCAAAGAGACCATGATAAACGAATGGAATGACTGATGGACTGAGAGAAGTGAAGGGGTAAATTCCTTGCATTGGGAAGTTTGAGAGGAAGGGATCTGGTGTAATATAGGGATAATTGTAGGAGAATATTAATGGGTTGTGGGATTTTTTGAGTTGTGAGTGGATAGTGAGAGACCACCCTCTTTTGTGGATTGTTATCCCTAGTTCAGGGGTGACTTGTTGTTGATATTTGGAACAAAAATTCTATGGTAGGGTGGAACGCTCATCCCAAGAAGCTAGTTGCACAACTATTTTAAAAAGATAAGTGGTGTATCTGTTTTTTGTCTTGCATTATGAATTTTAATTGTTTTGCATGAACCCTTTGTATGAGACTAACTTATATGTTGTTTTAATGAGTAATTAGTTGTATTCATGTTTTATTTCAACATGATGTAGATGCATTTAGATAATGGTTAAATATGTATCATTAAGTGGTTGGTAATCTATAAGAATTTATTTCTTAATTTTTTTTTTATGTGTTTTCTGCATAGTAATGTTCCTCAGTTAAGATAGAGAATATTACATTTACCCTCAAATCTGAACACTTTTATTTGTCATTTATTTAGATCATATATATTTTATAAGGTTGTATAGTAGATATTTTTTTTATTTTTGAATGATTTCTTATTGGATCTAGTTATTATTGTTCATATAGTTTTTATGATTTTAGATTTTGTATAATAGAGCATAAATATTGAACATATGTCCCTTTACGTCCCTATGATAGTAACAAACAAAAAAAGTCATGTAATACTTTTCAATAAACCTTTGTTGCATGTGTGGTGTTTCCTCTTAATCATTTTCTTGGATGCACCTTTTGTTTGCTTATAGTGTGGAGGGATGTCCATGTTGAGTTGAATAGATATTTACTTTGTAATTATAGTTTCTTTATTCCCTTCACGTTATGGTTGTGTAATTGCTTGGTCTTTTTATCAGAAAAATTGTGTTTGAAATGAATATCTAGTTAAATTAAGATTTTATTTTAAAATTAATAAAATAATATTTGTTATTTAATAATAAAAGAGTACCACTATTATAAAAATAAAGGAGGGTGTTTCTAATTTCTCCCAAAACCCCTTTAACATTGATCATTATCCTATATAAAAAAAAACATCAACAATACACATGAATGTGCCATGAAAACTTGTAGAGATTACAATAATAATTCCAACATAAAATTGCTTAACTCTTTAGTGAGATATTAGCATTTTACTCACCTCTTGGAGTGCAAGGAATTGAGGCCGTTTACAACATAAGGTAAAATTTTTATGTTCTCCAACACATGCCTTGTGACAACATTAAATTTACCTTAACTCATGGTGATTTTGGGGTTTTTGAATAATTTTATACATACGAAACTCATTGTGTCCTCTTCATCTACAATATTGAAGAACATTAATTTTATCTCAAATCTTAAATCTTTGGAGAGTTCAAGACTCTTTTATACATAAAATAAACCTCTCATCTTCTCTTACCACAGGACACCTGAACTCATATTATCTTGGTACCCCTTAAGCATACTCACATTCTTCTTCTTGACCTACTAGATTTAAATATATGATTGAATCAATTACAACATGTCCTTATGTTAAAACTCATTTGTGGTAAAACTCATTTGTGGTAGATAGGCACTTAAATATATAATTTCAAAAATCATTTCCTTTAATCATTCTTCTTTCATATATATAATTGTAATATTCATTAATATTGTACTTCAAAAATCATTTCCTTTAATCATTATTATTGTATATATATAATTGTAATATTATTTAATGTTACTTTCCATTCAACATATATGTGAAAATTTAACTAAATGTAGGGCATGATTTACTATATTTTCATATTTTTCATCAACATATATGAATGATAACATAGATAATATTCTAATATTCATGGTTTAATATTATTTAAAAAATTAAATCAAATATTATTAAAATATTCTCAATTACCAACACTTTATTTCAAATTACCATTTAATTTAATTAAAAAAAACTTTGTAAAAATGTTAGAATTCAACATTATGAAAATTATAAATTACTAACACTTTATTTCAAATTACCTTTTAATTTAATTAAAAAAAAACTTTGTAAAAATGTTAGAATTCAACATTATGAAAATTATGAATTTGTGTTTAAATTCATAGAAGATTCAAAATCTTAAGTATCAAACTATTCCATTAAATATTCCAACTATACACTTATATATCTGAAATGCAAATCACACTACAATATTCTAGCACTAAATTCTATTTGCTTATTTTTATATCACCAAAAACAATTGCTAATATACTTTATATAAATACTCAATTAAGAAAAGTTAAAACTCTCACAATAGAGGGTTACCAAATTAATATTAGATTAAGTAAATTATAATTGAATTTAGAATATTTCAAGTGTGAGGCTTGTTGGATCATGTTGTCATTGATGTCAATGGTTTGATTGATTGATGTCAAACGATTGATTGATTGATTATTGATTTAATATAATATGTATTTTCCTTGATGAGAATGCAT
>ML830435.1:2238-16253 GCA_009831015.1 Picea engelmannii | reverse complement strand
CACGACTTCACTTAATAAGAGCCAGTACTGTTGGTTTAGATGTAGGAGTAGACAGAAAAATAAGCTCTTCATACGAGAAGTTAGATCTTTTTCAGTTTTGTTCAGTTCATGAATAAGAAAAGACACATTGAGTGTTGATGGAATTGCAATTTTAGAGGTAAAGTTCATTGCACCAGCAATATCTGCACGCAGTGCCCTTCCCTTACCTGCTTGGCTTCCTGCACATGAAGAATCCACAGGGACATTCTCAGCCATTCTCAAATCAAAAGCCTCAGGAATTTTATCAACCAAAAGTTGGTTCAGCATCTGGTGATAATGAGAAACACGAGACATGTCATAGCACTGCCTCACGCAGTGGCTCATCCTGGACTGGTGATCACAGAACCAATCAGATTCTTCAATAGGCATGGTTTCTTCACTAGACTTGGCTGTAGATTCTAATCAATCTGCTCCTCTGGTAAATATGTGTGGGATTACCACTGTCCACGATGCAGTTCTTGCTGCCAAAGCAGGTGCCAAGTTCATAGGGATGATTTTATGGCCCAAATCAAAGAGATCGGTGTCACTAAATGTTGCAAAAGAAATTTCAAAGGCTACAAGCGAGCATGGAGCAGAGCCTGTGGGAGTTTTTGTTGAAGAGGATGCCAAGGAGATTGAACAAGCATGTGATGCAACTAACATTGCCTTTGTACAGCTACATGGATATCGTGCACGCAGTGCCTTTCCAAATCTGGTACAACATCGCCACATAATTCATGTTTTGCATGCAGACAAAGATGGAGAACTTTTGACAAAACTCCCAAATGGGGAATACTCAGATTCAGTCGATTGGCTTTTGATTGACAACTTACAAGGTGGAAGTGGTAAAAAAATTTTGATTGGGAGAATTTTCGAGTTCCAGCTGATGCCAGCAAATATAGATGGTTACTAGTTGGTGGTGTTGATCCAGAAAATGTTAGCCAAGCGATATCAATTCTTAGACCAGATGCAGTATCAATATCGTGATAAAGATCACAACAGTGAGAGACGTGGCCACGTGGAATATGAAGGAGACAAAGTGGCAACACTCTAACCATCAACGAAGATTCAGGATTCGTGAGCGAAACAGCCCGTAAAACTCTGATCCAGGCGCGCAATTTCAGCTACAAATCTGTCCAAGTGGTAGAGGACGTTCAAAATCCCAGTTTGAAGAGCAAATTTATCATACACCTGTGCGTTTACAGTATTGAATGGTTCAGATTCTGCATCTATGATTAAAGCCCGAACAATTATCGCCTCAAAATCTGTTAACAGATCTTCATAAGGATTCCTATCTCGAGGTTTGATTATGGAGTTGTGGTAGGCGGTGTTGGTTATTGGTAGCGCTATTGCATTGTGCCGTTTTCTGTTGATGCTCATACCTTTGTATTTCCTGCAATGGACGTAAGTGCATCTGATGTCATTGTCTGTGATGTGAAGGAGAAGCTTGCATATATGGCACATGACTATGAACAGGAGCTTGAGATAGCTAAAAGTTGTTCTTCAATTGACGAAGAGAATAGGAGCTTCATGAAGTTGTTTACCACCATAATCAAGGAGGCTTCTGCGCAACAAACAATGTTAAGAAGAATCATGAATATGAGTCTAAATCCCCGTGTTTTCATCCATTTCTATATCGAGTCTCTGCAGTTCTCTTAATTTTTTCGAGGGTGTGGTTTTATTTGGTACTATCTAAAGTAAATATTAGCGGAGGGCCCTTAGATCCGAGGGCATTATGGGGCACTCATTTCTTGAACTTCCTCCTGTATTAATATCCGAGATTTTGAATCATCTCATGCAAGAGAGCTCAGCATTGCTTCCTGTATATGTGTTCTTTTGTGGAGGAGTTCTTCAGATAGCCATAGATGGAAGGAATTCTATTATGAGAGATGGGGGCTTCCTGCACCTCGAAAAACTTCTGAAACATTTGCCTTACCACCAGAAAAATCATGGAGAGAGCTTTACGTTGAGAGAGAAGCTCGTAGCAAGGTTTTTCTAGGCCGATTCAAAATGGACGTTTTCCATGGACATGATGAACCCATACAGTCTGTTTGTCTTCTTGCATCTGCAAATCTCATCTTTACTGCAGGATATGATACAGTGGTCAAAATGTGGAACATAGAGGAAGGTTATCTGATTCAACAGTCACGACCACTTAATAGCACAATACGAGCCATAGCAGCAGATATGGAGATGTTGGTTGTGGGTGGAACTGAGGATTTTGTGAGAGGTTGGCGAGCAATTCTCGAGTCAGCTCATTTATTTGACATTTCCAGAATTACAGGTCAGAACACTGAATTTTTCCTTTGTAGACATATTGGACTCATCACATGCCTTGGGCTTGACTCTGCTAGAATTGATAATGGCTCTTGGGATATGAGCATTCGTGTCTGGGATCGAGCTTCTCTGAAGTGCCTGAAAAATCTTAGGCATGGAGAGTGGGTATGGTCACTGGTTGTGCGATGTCCACATATTATGAGCGCTGCAGGCAGTGACATTTACACATGGAATATTGAAACAGGACACCAGTTGAGGGTCTGGCTAAATGTCCATGTTGGCAATGCATACTCTCTGGAACGCAGTCATTTTGGCCATTTGCTGTTTACTGGATGGAGCTATTCATATGTTTGAGGACTGATCTCCCCATCGTGGCACTAGTCATTCTAGTGATTTGTTATAATTAATGATAAACCAGTTGCTTCATGGGTTCCTCACTCCTGTCCAGTTTATTCACTCGCGTTTGAAGATCCATGGCTTGTCGCTGCATCTGGGGATGGCCAGCTTGCCTTGATGGATGTCAGGAAGCTGTTAAAGTTGAGCAGTAATGTCAAGTTTGAGAAATTTGCTAATAGTCATTCGTGGAAATATGTTGGAAGGCAAGTAACTATTGCATCCATAGAAGCATGTATTGAAAAGACAAAGGCTTTTCAAATTGAATGAGGACAATCTTTGTGTGATCAGATCTAATGTATAGTGAAAATAAAGACCATCTGATGTACAGTTTTCTGATGCAAATAAACCCATTGCCTCTATCTACTACGGGTAGTTGATTCTTACTGGTGCAGGTGTATTGAAAGAAAAAACATGTACTGCATACCCTGCTGTAAAGCTTGTCATCATAGCTGCATATGGAGTATGAAAAGATCCAGAGAGGAAGTACAGTGTCTGTATTGGAGGTTCTATCTTGGCATCTCTCAGCACATTCCAACAGATGTGGATGGCAAAGGCTGAGTATGATGAATCTGGTCTTTTCATCGTCCACAGAAAGTGTTTTTTTTCAGTGCCTATATTACTTTAGTGATTTGTGAAGATGGGTCCGTCTCAGATATTGAAGTAGCTGGTCAAACGGGAAAAGCAACCTCTGATCCAAATGGTGCAGCTGATATTCCAATGAGTGACAAAGCACCTGTTATCTTGTATGCAGATGTAACAACAATCTGAAACTCCAAATGGGGTGGAAGTTGGTTTAGAGGGAAAAGATTGTGAAAACAACTATGCTAAGTCTTGCGTTGTTTATAACCCTTCTATGCCAATACCTTACTGTTCGTGTACTGGGGAAAAATAACCATGTTACAGATGGGAAATGGAGGTTGGCAGTCAGCTTGTTGTACTACAATGGTGTCAATGTATCCATTACCTATGAATCCTAATAAGAAAGGCTATCGGTTCCAGGTCGAAAATTGAGTGCAGGTGCATTCCAGAAGCTATTGGAAAGGCTTTCATTACAGGGCATTGATGTGACTAAGCCAATTTATTTGAAAGAACACTGGGCAAAACATGGAACAAATAGGTATGTTACTATAAGATGAGCTTATCAAGCTTAGAAATAGTTTTCTGGAACCATTGATTCTGCAATCTTCATATTGTTACAGCCAAACCATTTCTACATTGATGATTGATATGTTAGCTTTTGTAGAGTGGAAACATTAGTATCATAAGCAGGAATGGAATTTTCTTCTAATGTGAGTGTCAAGAGTTTGAGATCACAAACCTAATGCTGATGATGTTCCTGTGAAAAGGTTCTGAACTGTACTCAATGTCTTTGAAGAGTCAGGGGAGAGAAAAGGTCTCCGACTGGATTGATAATTTTTTTTGAATCTGAGAATAATTGTACAGATGAACTTTCTATTGTGTTGGGTTTGGATGAACGGAGTTTGGCCAGTAATTGTAAAATAACTAATTTTATGTGCAAAGATGGAAAATCTGTTGTGCAATCCTCAACGCCTTGTAGTGTAATTGGGACAAAACCTAGCAAATTGGTCACTCTGAAATTTGAATACTTGCTAAAGCTACATGTTGTTTGTGTCAGGGTTGATGGTATGCAAGGAGGCAATGAGAACAATTTTCTTATAAACTTGTTTCCAGATAACACTGGGATTGAGCTTCCTCATCAGATAGCTAAACTGTCTTCAGGTCTCAACTTTGCATATGATGAGAAAAGAGCACAAAGGCCATTTAAATGGGTTCAGCACTTGGTAGGCATTGAATTTTTGCCCGAAGATCCTCCATTTATTGTTGATAACATATTTGGAATTGACGAAGATGCAAAAGGCGCATCAACTTTGGCGGGGCTGAATATATATAGACAACTACATCTGTGCACTGTTTTTGTTGAATACCATTTGGCTTTGATTTACTGGCATCTGGGGTTGGCATTGACTACTGGATCTATGGCTTTATAAATATCTGTTACCATTCATTTTATCCTCCTTTTGCATATATAACTTTTCTTGCAGGTCTTTTCCAGGAAGAAGATTTACACTTAAAGGATGTCTACTATTCTAAGCTGAAGGATTTTATGGGAAACTGCTGCAATAGATTGCAAGACTGGGTTGCACACATTGACCATCTAATGAAAAACATGAGAAGTGAAGCCTGAGTAGCTTCACATGTTAGGGAAAAAGAATAAGATAAATCAATCAGTCGCCAAGAAATTTAAGTGCAGAACAGAGTAGAGGGATATTCTTTTTGCATGTAATCGAGATTCATCCAGTTTTCGATTTTTGGGTAAGTTTCTGTTTTTGGTGGTTTAGGCGAGCCCGTGTGTGTGCTCATTAACCACCGAAAAGGATGAATGAATCCATGGCCCAATACTAAAAGGCACAAGGTCTACTAGGTTCTTGGACACCTCACAGGGAGGTATCCATCCCAGTTGGAGCCAGATGTTAGCACTAAAAAATGCACCAACATTTTTGAAGGAAAGATGCCTAATCTTGTAGGGAACATTTGACTATATTCTCAAGCTCCAAACGCATATCTGAAAGCACCATTGGAAATTTCAGGATTTGTAGATGTCGATCGACTATTTAAACATGCAAAACGGACTCTCCATGACCGAGAAAATTGATTTTGAAACAATCTGCACTTTCACCAGCGCAGAAGGCAGAATTTTGACTAGTTAGCTGTGGAAAGTGGCCACTTTCAACAGCACAGGAGCAGATTTTTGAGGCAAGTGCACTGTTGAAAGATGTCATGGCCAAAATAGCCAAATTTTCGCCTAGATCAAGAATTTTTGGGTTTGGATGGTTTGAATCCTTCTTCAATAAGCTGGTTATGAATTATCAAATCAAAATCTGAAGGCCATTTTTGGAGATGAAAGTCAAAAGGGCATTTTTTGACTAGATTTAGTGATTTTCAAGGGCAAAATGATAGGGATTTTTGGCACACATCATCAAATTCGAATTTCACTTTCAAAGGAACAGATCAAAGAGCCTTGGGAGGCTAGGCTACACTTCATCAACTTTCAACCAATGTTTGAAGACCAAAAGATAGAGGTTGACCTCATCTTGAGGATCTCTCCTTATCTTTTGTGAATTAGTTTTGACTTTCTTTTTTTAGAATATCAGATCCATTGTTTTAGGATCTGAAACTGATTGTAAGAGGCTATAAATCCAAAGACATTTGGAGCTCTAAAGGGTTCAATTTTGGATACATAAATTCTCTATTTGTACTCAGACTTTTTAATGCTAATACAGATCACAGGTTCCTTTCAATTTTGATGTCAGCTTTCCATCTTTCTTTCTGTCCTATTATCTATGTTGTCAAGCTTTGAATGGATTTTATCCCATTGTTTAGCTCATAGCCTGATAATAGGTTTCTTGATTGTCTCTTAGACCCTACATTGTACTGGTTTAGCTACAATCTGTTCTTCACCCATTTAAAAGTTATCTGCTGATTAATCAATCTTTGAGAGCACTAGTTTATTGGTTTACAATTCTAAATGTCTGAATGTCATATTTGGATTGAGTTATCCCATTGATCCACCTTTACAAAATACAAAAACATTCATTTCTTAAGTTACCAAGCACCTTTGGTCTGCAACCACGAAGGGTTTCTTGGAGTGATAACAGATTCAACAAGTGATTCCTCTAGAAGTGATGATGAAGGGGGTGATTGTAGAGAGTATGACTTAAATGATGAGTTTCATAATTCTTTTCCTAAATTTGAAGAAAAAATGCATCATTCATGTCAAAATCTAGGTCCCCAAGAGAAAGATCAATATGGATAATCCATCATTTCCCTTTCTCCTCCTTTTCTCGATTCTTTAAGTCAAGAGGTCATCTTAGTCTCAGCTTTATTTCATTATGAGAATCGTGTTGCAGCTTGTCATGAATGAATTCATAGCTTAACATTTTTTGTTGTAATCCCTCCTATTGTTAATGAGCTAGTGTGCCATGATTTGCCAAGTTTTGATGACTATGAGGATGTTTTCATTGAACAACCAGTTGTCCCAGCTATTGTACTAATCCCCTCAACCATTAATAGTCAAATGGTCACTGATTCACCTTTGTATGATGATCATGAAGATGATTTCCATGAACAGTCTGTTGAATACCATATATCAGAGAAGTACCCTTCACATCAAAGCAACAATAGCTTGTTTCAACCCTCATGTCATATTTTTGTTCCTGAAAAAGAAGAAAAAGATGATAATCTAATTTTAGAGGGTGAAAAAATAAGAAATTGGGACCATAAGCCAAGCTATGATGAATATCCCTCACAATCAGAAGATAAGACAAAAGAATGTAGTTTCCAAAGAACTTATAATTGTGATGAACTGCCCTATCAACCCCATATTCCTCTTGAAGACACAAGCTCAGTTTCATCAAGCAGCCAAGATCAAATGCCATGTGATCAGATGAGAAGGGTTGAAATTAAAGAAATACAATCATCACTAAGCCTTGTTCCTAATACACCTCATAACCAGGAGTGGACCAAGGCCATATGCATTGAGGATGAATCAGAAAATCAAAAAACCATACAACAACCAAGAACAATGGAGGAAGGACCTAATGCAATTTTTTTCCTTTTTACAAAAAGAAATGTCGCAAGGGAAAGTATTGATGATGTCTTTCAGGATCCATTTGCAGCTTGTCTACAAGTATAAAGTGGGTCTAGGCTCATTGATTTATTCAATGGAAAGTGTATTGCCAAATGTTTCTTTGACATGCCTTCTAGTAAGAATTATCTATGGTGCTTAAGGAAGCACATTTCAAAGCTTCAAACAGTTGAAAAAATGATGAAATGGATTCATTGTTTGTTTCATGTAACTTGAATGCTTCATTTTCCCAATAATGAGAGTAGGTGTGTGCAATAAGCTTGTTGAACAAGCATCATTTTCATCATTTTTGTCAGTTTCAATTTTCATTTGCATTTAGTTTCAGTTGAAGGTCACATATCAAAGAAGATTGCAGAGGTTAAAGGTTTGGAGCATCCCTAGGATAAGGAACTGAAAATAAAATATTTCTTAGATCCTCACAGGGAGGAATCTATCCCCCTTGGAAACTATGTTAGCACAATATTGGTTTATGCCTCAGCTTTGCATAAATCCTTCATTGTTCATTTTGGCAAATGAATACAATTGTTATGGGATACTTTAATTATTTTGGCGAAATTTGAAATTATATTAGGTTATGCCCAATATCCAAGTTCAACAATAAAAATAACTCATTGATTTACACTACCCAATCGCACACAGACACACAGGCAGGCACTACCTAAATTCGCTACCTAAATTCTGGCAGAAAATGAATTGTTCAATTGTTCAGAGTTATTTTACCAGTTTTGAGTCACTAACTTAAAACTTAGATTGTGAACAATTGAGAAGGTATTTTTGAAAAATAGAGGAGGTTTTTGTTCATAACATCCCAAATAACAAAAACCTATCTCCGTTTTTCAAAATGTGTAATGGTTTGAGATATATTAGACATATAGGTGGCGCTACCGAATCTTCACAACGACGCTACCTAATTTCCTGTAGTGGACGTGATTTTTTATATTCTCTTTGTTGGGAGGTCTCTACCTGTCAAGGAGGATTAAAATGGCTTCTCAAGGATCAGTTAGATCTCAAGGGACGCCTTCACATAATATTTATCTCCATCAAAGGCCTCATGCATGAGGTGCAGACATTTTACTAATGACTTCCAACAAATTCCTGAAAATTAGCAGTTTGTTGGATTTTTGTCTCTTTGATTGTTGCCACCTATCTCCAAGGTTTAGAATCCAATGGAGGATATGGGATTCAACCTCCTAAGTTTATTTGGATGATATTTTCTATTTAAGGAATAGGATATCTCTTGGAGAAGGAGGATTCATTAGCCAAGAGAGGATAGAGAGAGTAGGAGTAGGCAGTTTTTTTGTGTGTGTTCATTTGTAAGCCTGTGGGAATTTTATGATTGTAAGAATTACTGTTATTGGAGACTCGTGAGAGATATGATTTCAGATTGTAACTCTTATGTTTATATTTCTTCTTATTTGAATATATTTCAGATTTGAGGATCAAAGGTTGTCAATGATATATGGATCCCTAAGCAACAAAGGATCTGTTGTATTTTTCCCATCAATCATTTTTTATATTCAAGTATTTGTTGATTCATTAAATTGAGAAGAACTTTGTTTAGTGAAAATTCTATCTTATGTTTTCCTTCTTCATTCTTCCACCTATCAGCATATAATCTTGTTTTCTGTTGAGCATCTTTTGTGCCTTCGATGAGTAGGATGTTTGTGACTCCATTGCCCATTGGTGTAGCTTAATGATCTACGGTTTGCAGCCATCTCTCTTTCTTTATCCATATTGTTGATCCACATATTCAAAACCAAAATTATATTTTACATTCTGATGGGTGTTGATCTTACACTTTAGCATTCAAAGTGTGACTTTCAGTGCTAACAAATTATATAGTCATATGCCTAGAATGACAAAAGGTGAATAATGAACATAGAAATTCAATTGGGTTGTGGCAGATATTTCCCATTCTAGAATGGAAGTGGGAAGTAGTTACGGTGGATTTTATTGCTATACTACCCAAAATACTAAAGCAATATGATTCCATTATGGTGGTGATTGATGAATTAACTAAGGATGTATATTTTACTCTAGTAAAGACTTACAAAAGGAAAAAAATGTTGTAGATATATACATGAAATACATTTCTAGGCTACATGGAGTGCCCTATGCAATTGTTTCAAGTAGAGATCCAAATTTTACATCTAATTTTTGGAAGGCTTTGTTCAACAGCTTTGGGACTAATTTAAATATAAGTATAGTGTACCACCCAGAGTCTGATGGGAAAACAGAGAGGACCAACAATACAATTGGGGACATGCTCAGAATGTATGTAATGGACCAACCATCAAAGTGGAAAGATTATATCCACTTAGTTGAATTTTCCTACAACAATGGGTACTAGGCATCATTTAAAATGAGCACAATTGAAGACTTGTATGGAAAGAAGTGTAACACAATAATGAGTTGGGATAACCCAATAGACAAAGTTGTTATTGGGCCAGATTTATTGAAGGAAATGGAAGAGCACATTGCAAAGAGTAGGAAGAATTTAAAGGTTCTCTAGGATATATAGAAAATTTATGCAGACAAGAACAAAATTTACATATATTTTAAAGTGGGCGAACATGTATTTTCAAAAGTGAAAGTGAAGAGAAGTTTGCTAATATTAGGAAGTTTCCCAAAGTTGGAAGCAAGATATTGTGGCCCTTTTGAAATATTAGTGAATATAGAGATAGTTGTATACATATTATCATTTCTTACATCCATGAGAGTGCATAATGTATTTCATGTGTCATTATTAAAGAAAAATGTGCCTAACCCTAACCACATAATTGATTGGAATATGATCCAGGTGGAACACGAAGAGAATTTTCGAGTGGAGCCAGTATGCATCCTAGATCAGAAAGTCAATGTGATCAAGAACAAATCCACAGGGTTGGTAAACGTTCAATGGGCCTACTACGGTCCTGAAGACTCTGCATGAGATCATGAGGAGACTATGCAGGAGGAATACCTCCAATTTTTTAATAATTTTGAAGGAAATGGAATATAAGAATGCAAGAATCCATTTTGGGCAGCTAAAGTTCCAGAACCATATCTCGTATTCCTAGTCAACCTACGTTGGGGGAATTGATAAAAGAATGATACATCCTGATGGAATGAGGGTAGTAAAGGGGGTACATTCCTTGGGTCAACTGGTTAAGAGGAATATGAGATTATGGTGGGAACTATTGTTGGAGTTGTGAAATTGTAGAAATTGTATTTTCTAAGTATTGTGATGTACATTTGTATATGTATTTCGTCATGGTTCTATGCACTGAGGACAATGCAAAATTGTAGGGAAGGGGGAATGTAATGTCCCCTCTATAATCCTCATTTTAATTAATGCTTAATTTATATATTTAATGTGGATGTGGCCAATCAATGTATATGTAAATTATATTTCTAAATTTTAATAAATAAAATGTGATGTTTTATGTTGGAGAACATGGATAGAGAAAGGGTTTGAATAATCAGCAAGACAGGAGGGGTCTATAAAGGGGGGTTTTATTCATGAGTTTAATTCCCAATCTTTTTTTGTAATTTTAACATTTTGAGTGAACCTTCTATTTTGTTGTTGAGTGTTCCCAAATCCAATCATTCAATGCATGTAAGAGGGTGGGTGTAAGGATTCACATCCCATAGTTATTGGGAGAATGGGGGCTAAATTACAATCATCTTAGGGAAAAGTCTAAGTCAATAAAGAAAGAAAAAGGGAGGAAAATTCATATGGCCAAGGGGGCATTTTTTGGATAGTCGTGTTTTTGCATGAACAACAAGTAGAGAATATGAAAGAAGAGAATTGGAGCTAGAGAAAAAATGGAAGGTTAAATCTGGAGCATTTGGAGTTGTGAAGAATAAAGAGGCAACTTGTCAGACTTGTATAAGAACTAGGTTGTCACGCTTGAAGAGTGAATTCCTGTGAGAGTTTCACTACAATATCAAGTTATTGTTGTTGTTTTCCTAGTTTTCCTAGTAGTGAGCTCCCTTGAGTTTCCCAGTAATAAGATTTGTGGTTACTTGCGCCAAAGAGACCATGATAAACGAATGGAATGACTGATGGACTGAGAGAAGTGAAGGGGTAAATTCCTTGCATTGGGAAGGTTGAAAGGAAGGGATCTGGTGTAAAATAGGGATAATTGTAGGAGAATATTAATGGGTTGTGAGATTTTTTGAGTTGTGAGTGGATAGTGAGAGACCACCCTCTTTTGTGGATTGTTATCCCTAGTTCGGGGGTGACTTGTTGTTGATATTTGGAACAAAAATTCTATGGTAGGGTGGAACATTCATCCCAAGAAGCTAGTTGCACAACTATTTTAAAAAGATAAGTGGTGTATTTGTTTTTTGTCTTGCATTATGAATTTTAATTGTTTTGCATGAACCCTTTGTATGAGACTAACTTATATGTTGTTTTAATGAGTAATTAGTTGTATTCATGTTTTATTTCATCATGATGTAGATGCATTTAGATAATGGTTAAATATGTATCATTAAGTGGTTGGTAATCTATAAGAATTTATTTCTCAATTTTTTTTATTTTTTTATGTGTTTTCTGCATAGTAATGTTCCTCAATTAAGATAGAGAATATTACATTTACCCTCAAATCTGAACACTTTTATTTGTCATTTATTTAGATCATATATATTTTATAAGGTTGTATAGTAGATATTATTTTTTATTTTTGAATGATTTCTTATTGGATCTAGTTATTATTGTTCATATAGTTTTTATGATTTTAGATTTTGTATAATAGAGCATAAATATTGAACATATGTCCCTTTACGTCCCTATGATAGTAACAAACAAAAAAAAGTCATGTAATACTTTTCAATAAACCTTTGTTGCATGTGTGTTGTTTCCTCTTAAGCATTTTCTTGGATGCAACTTTTGCTTGCTTATAGTGTGGAGGGATGTCCATGTTGAGTTGAATAGATATTTACTTTGTAATTATAATTTCTTTATTCCCTTCACTTTATGGTTGTGTAATTGCTTGGTCCTTTTATCAGAAAAATTGTGTTTGAAATGAATATCTAGTTAAGTTAAGATTTTATTTTAAAATTAATAAAATAATATTTGTTATTTAATAATAAAAGAGTACCACCATTATTAAAATAAAGGAGGGTGTTTCTAATTTCTCCCAAAACCCCTTTAACATTGAACATTATCCTATTAAAAAAAAGGCATCAACAAATATACATGAATGTACCATGAAAACCTGTAGATATTACAATAATAATTCCAACATAAAATTGCTTAACTCTTTAGTGAGATATTAGCATTTTACTCACCTCTTGGAGTGTAAGGAATTGAGGCCGTTTACAACATAAGGTAAAAATTTTATGTTCTCCAACACATGCCTTGTGACAACATTAAATTTACCTTAACTCATGGTGATTTTGGGGTGTTTGGAATAATTTTATACATACGAAACTCATTGTGTCCTCCTCATCTACAATATTGAAGAACATTAATTTTATCTCACATCTTAAATCTTTGGAGAGTTCAAGACTCTTTTATACATAAAATAAACCTTTCATCTTCTCTAACCACAGGAGACCTGAACTCATATTATCTTGGTACCTATGTAAATATCAAATCTTTTGTAATTTCCTTGGTCTCCACTAACAACCATTCGGCCTTACCCCTTAAGCATACTCACATTCTTCTTCTTGACCTACTAGATTTAAATATATGATTGAATCAATTACAACATGTCCGTATGTTAAAACTCATTTTTGTGGTAGATAGGCACTTAAATATATAATTTCAATATGATTGAAATTACCTACTAGATTTAAATATATGATTGAATCAATTACAACATGTCCTTATGTTAAAACTCATTTGTGGTAGATAGGCACTTAAATATATAATTTCAAAAATCATTTCCTTTAATCATTCTTCTTTCATGTATATAATTGTAATATCCATTAATATTATTGTACTTCAAAAATCATTTCCTTTAATCATTATTGTTTTATATATAAAATTGTAATATTATTTTATAATTGTAATATTATTTAATGTTACTTTCCATTCAACATATATGTGAAAATTTAAGTAAATGCAGGGCATGATTTGAATGATAACATAGATAATATTCTCATATTCATGGTTTAATATTATTTAAAAAATTAAATCAAATATTATTAAAATATTCTCAATTACTAACACTTTATTTCAAATTACCATTTAATTTAATTAAAAAAAGCTTTGTAAAAATGTTAGAATTCAACATTATGAAAATTATAAATTTGTGTTTAAATTCATAGAAGATTCAAAATCTTAAGTATCAAACTATTCCATTAAATATTCCAACTATACACTTATATATTAAATATTCCAACTATACACTTATATATCTGAAATGTAAGTTACACTACAATATTCTAGCACTAAATTCTATTTGCTTATTTTTATATCACCAAAAATAATTGTTAATATACTTTATATAAGTACTCAATTAAGAAAAGTTAAAACTCTCATAATAGAGGGTTACCAAATTAATATTAGATTAAGTAAATTCTAATTGAATTTAGAATATTTCAAGTGTGAGGCTTGTTGGATCATGTTGTCATTGATGTCAATGGTTTGATTGATTGATGTCAAACGATTGATTGATTGATTATTGATTTAATATAATATGTATTTTCCTTGATGAGAATGCAT
>ML830433.1:56236-69588 GCA_009831015.1 Picea engelmannii | reverse complement strand
TATCTATTGAAATGCAAAGAACTCTAATAATAGCTTAAACATTAACACTAGGGACTTATATTGCTTGGTCCCAAACCAAGAACCTCAGTCATCTACTGGGGGCCCTCACAAGGGTCTTTGCCATGGCTCTAACTGCTTGGTCCCAGACCAAGAACCCCAGGAGTGTACTGGGGGCCCTAGTCCACAACTAGGGTCTTATGCCATCCTCCAGGGAGAATGGCTCTTGCAGCTGCATTAAATTCAACATTATATCTTGAAAAGAAGGTTGTTGTTTGATTTTTCTTAAGTCTGAAATTTCTGTGTTAAACATCCCTCAAACAGATTTAGAACTGATCGTTTGTCTCTTACAAGCAAGTGTAAGTCTATTTGCATCTACTTAGCCTTGTGTTGTGGTCATCATTGGAAATCTGATTTAAGTTGTGAACCTAAAGCATTGATCATAAACATTAAGTAAAATAACAATATAACTAAGCTCTCTCTTGCTCCCACTTCATACTATAACACGTTGAGCTTAGTTGACCTTAGGGAAGACCCCCTTGACTAGGACTATCCATAGTTTAAAGTGAGAAAGGCAAAGCCACTGAGTTGACAGTGGTGGCTTGCCTAAATTTTCCCTTGAGATCTTATCCTCGTGCTTAGGACTTTTACACCTAGTGAGAACCTGTGAGGTAACAAGGTGCACTTTAATAAAGTGTTGTACCATGGAAATAAAAGATGTTCTCCCTAGCAAAACCCCTCCATGATAACAACAAAACATAAAATCCAACCTAAAGTGCACCACCACCAAGGGACTATTACATCAACATTCAAAATTACCATATAACCTTAGGAAACGGGTTAGATCACTATCAGATCATAACATAAAACCCCCTCTCTAACTCAAACTTAGGATATAACATATCAATGAGAGTACTAACATCATGAAACACATCCCCCCATAGGTGATGTCTAGTTTCTTGTTCTCTGTGTAAGAATTTCTATAATTTTCATAAATTCTTACTTGCTTTTAATTCTGTTTTTTATAGAATTTAATTGGTAGGAATTGGATCTTTCTTCCACCCTAGCTGCTTTCTTCTTTTCATCTTCTTGTCTTCGTAAGGCACTGGTCTATTTGTTCTAGTCATTTAATTATTCACATAAAAGCAAAACTACTTCTTCATCTAAAAAAAATTGCATCTTGGGCATTCTAAGCATATAGCTTAGGCATCTTAGGTCATATTTATTCAATTTTCTGTTAAATTACAGCATGTTTAACTTACTTTAAATTCGTTTTTAACACAAAAATAGAGGGAAACCTTATGCTTTTCTAAATTTCTGTGCATTGAAAATGTCTAAGAACATTAAAAAACATAAAAAAATACTCAAAAACAACATTTAATTTAGCATAGACAGCCTTAAAACAGTTATAACAGCTCGCTGTAAATGTTGTTCTGTTGTCTTATTAGCATGTTTTCTGTATATACTTGCTTCGGGATTTGAGTCCCTATTTAGTGTTAATTTTCTGCATTGGTTTGTGTATATTTAGGACAATTTTTAAAGAGTTTCCAGATCGCTGATTTCCATATTTTATCGCAGATTTTATACAAGGCCAGCAAGCTTTTTATTCCAATTTTAGGTGTTACTAATAATTCTTGAATTTGTGGTTAGTACCTAGAGCATTTAGGGATACCCCCCTGAAGTTAGAAGCACTAACTTCAAAGTGAGGGGAAGTAAGCGAGGTGACCTTCCTAGTGTTTCCGGACTCCCTTCAACTTTGCAGGGCAGGAATTTCCAGGTAATAACACTGTCTAAAGTAGAGTAATTGAATTGATATATATATATATATATATATATATATATATATATATTGATTCACCTGACTGGTTCCCCATATGATGAATGTTACACGATAAGATAAGCAAGAAGATTTCCATAAATTTCAATCTAAAGAATACTCAAAGAGTTACAAAATTGAGAACTTACAATAGCATGCAGGATCAAGTATAACAGGTTCATTATTCATATCAGAACTAATATTCCCACTCCAAAGATCACCATGAAGCAAACAGGGCTTTATCTCAGTATCCTTGAAGAGTTGAGGCAGTTTCTGTAATAGTCTTTGTCCTGTCCAGTTAAGTTGTAGTACACTGGGTCATCATAATAGCCTGTCTCTTGCCATAGAAAAATGCAGAAATTTAATGGCTAACCCACCCACTAAGTACCTTCAAATAATATAGAGAATATTATCGATATCTTATATTTCTATCTTGTTATACTTCAGTTCAGAGAAGAATCAAAAAAGAAAAGATGGCAAGCAAGAAATAAATGACTGCACGGGCATAAAACCCATCTTATTGAAAAAGTTATATTTAAACTATCATGAAATATGTAGTCATATAACAAGATTTGATACTTTACATGCTCTTCAGTAGATCACTTTCAAGATGTAAACAGTGAGACGTATATCCAGCCACAAAAAGAATAAGTAAAACAGATGAAAATATACGAATTTACATTGGTATTGCACCCAGACTTTCAACTCGGTTAAAGAACATATAAATACTAGACAAGATATTGCTGTAGGTAGATAATACATTTATTTTTCACCCCATGTTTTTGAAATTTCGTATGAACTATGTACAGCAAAGCATTCAATGCAGAATGATTTATATAGGTAAGGAACCTCCTGATAATGATAGATAACAATGTAATTGAGTTTGAGGAAAGACGTTAAAAGAGGCGAGGATGGGCTCTGCAGCTAGGGTTTCAGAAGCCTGCAGCTAGGGTTACCGCAACAGACTAAACAGGGTTAATCTGGTCGACCCAGGACCAGGGTTGCGTCCTAGCAAATCTCAGAGCCCACATACTCAGCTGACAGAGATAGTCGTCACACAAGGCAATGGAGGAAGAACACGTCGATTATTCGGACGATACACTAGAGGTCTGGCCAATTTGGGCCACCCCAAAAATCTCCGATGGGTTTTCAGGTCACTTTTTAGCTAAAAATCAAACCGTCGGAGGAGCAGCCGTTAAAGGAGGATGCACTCGCAATACTTGGATTCATCATCCGAGAATTAGGGGCTTCATACCCGCAAGTGGGTGAAAAAACAGGAGATCCATCCCATGGATCTGATGAGACCCAGATCGAAGGCGGCACGGGGAGGACTGCTAGCACTCGAGAACCAGACGCAACAAGATATCTATTAACTTACTCTCTTTCGAATGATGCAGAAGACGACATTCATGACTCTTTATGGATTCAGAGTTCCACTTAAAACCATGATGGTGATGACCCTGCAAATGACAGTATTGGATTACCACACGCGGGGTATGCAAGAAATCCTCAGCTGGGAGGTTTTATCGGACAATACCTCTCTGGGGAGATAATGAGCGGCTATGCACCTATACAGCACTAGACACCTGCAGCGGGAAATCCAGAGTCGGGAGTAACAGAACCCGACCGGGGAAAAAAGAAACGTGTTAAGTGCAAGGCAGAGGAACCCAACTTGGTCCTGGGAGAAGGGGTGAAACTCAACGAAATTCTGACTATGGAGGCGGCGGCACTGGTAAGCAAATTCACCAGCAAATGCATGTCGATGGAGACCCTAAAGCATTGGACTGAGGGGAATTTCGCAAGAATCTTGGGCTATGAGCCCAAATGCTTGTTGTTGGAGAGAGGATAGATGGTTAGGGTACCTAATTCGGGGGGGACGCCAACAAGATTCTCCTATCCTGCTAGAGTTGGGGGTCACAAGTCATCTTCCTCAAGAAATGGAGGATAGATTTCGACACCAAGTCCGAAAAAATAGAAATCATCCTAATCTAGGTTTGACTTCCAAGCTTGCCTCTCATCCTATGGTCAAAAGAGGTTTTTCGAGAGCTTGGGAACATGTTGGGTTGTTTCTATGAGGCTGACAACTCTTTCCGCTCCACCAATTACATGGGGATGGCTTGGATATTGGTCGACCAAAATATATCTTGAGGATTAGTAGATGCCACTATGATCGGTCGAGAAGAGATTGTGTTTCAGCAGAAATTGGATTATGAAAGCAGTCCCTTCAAATGTGGGAGATGCCACTCTTATGGACATTTGGGGTGGGACTGCGCACAGGACTGAACGCCAAAGGTGGGCTCAAAAGGACAAGAAGGATGCGGGGGGGCATGATCGAGTCCCCCATGGCTCACCTCTATAAATGCACCACAACTTGAAGCTCATACAGAAAATCAGAAGGAGGACACTTTGCGAACCAATCCCCAAGTCCTAGACGCAGCCAAAACAACAAGTGATGAACCAATTTCAGGTAAGAATTCTTTTTCAACAACTCATTATGTTGATTTTGAAATTCAATTTGGAACCTTGGGACCTTTGCCCTCCGTCTCAGAGAGGGATAGTAGAGAGGACTTCCTCTCCAAACTGTCATGGCTATCGAGACCCCAACCTTTCACCCTTATACCAATTACTAACCTCCACCGTCCCAAGGAAGCTCCTATGCCCCCTCCTAAGGGGGATTTTCCTTTAGTCCCAATCGTTTCTCTTCCTGCACAAGACAACTCCTATCTTCTATCAGGACTCAAATACAACCTAAGATCCAAGAATAAGGGTCTTACTTATTTGGTGCAAGGAGTAGAGGGAGGTTTAGGTGCTTTTGAGGACTCATAGAGGAAGTCATCACAAAGGGGAAGAAAATCCCTATTATCCCTTGCTCAAAAGCAGGCAAACTCAGAAGTTAGAACTGCAAAACAACATTCTCTCATTGGGGCCCTTAGAGAAAATGCCCTAGGGAAGGATCCCTTAAGATTATACTCTCCCTCAATTGTAGGGGGCTAGCCAATCGCTCGAAGAAATTGGTCATTAAAAAGGTTGGTGGAAACCCACAAACCATAAATCCTCTTCATTCAAGAATTGATGATGGAAGGAGAAAGAGCGATCAAATCCCTCTCCCCTACACTTCCAAGATGGGATTTTATGGCCACTAATGCACTAGGGAGATCAGGGGGGCTTATCACTGGATGGTGGGAGCATTCTCTCTTCTTAAAAAATGCCTAGGCTATAAGGGTTGGCCTAAGCACTATGCTCCAATCTCAAGACCTGGATATAGATTTTTTTTGCATCAACCTCTACAAGCATTACTTACATCGCAAAATCTTTTGGAAATCCACGCTGCACAACCCTCTATTGAAGGAAGGGTATGTCCTGATGGGAGGAGACTTCAACTTCACACTGGGAGCCAGTGAAATTTGAGGATCGATAGCCCAGATGGACCCACTAGCTGATTTTTTCCTCGCTCTTTTGGAGGAAGCAAGCTTGGTGGACATTCAACCAACAAACCTCACACCCACTTGGAGGAACATGAGAACAGGGATGCGCGGGTGGCAAAAAGACTAGACAAATTTCTTATCTCGGAAGCTATGTCGAAAGCCAATCTCTTGATTCGACAATGGGTCTCCTTGGGCGAAGACTCAGATCATTTCCCTATCTTGTTGGAGCTTGTCCTCCTCATGGCTAAACCCCCCAACCCCTTCAAGTCAAACTCAACATGGTTGGAGGACCCCTCCTTTATAGAATCAATCAAAGATTGTTAGAGACCCTACAACTCCTCCTCACTGGAATCCCCTCCTCTCCAATCTCCTGGTCCAAAGAGAAACGAGAGAGAGAGAGAGCAAAGATTTGGAGAATATAGAAACAAAGTTGCAACAAAGTCTTCAAGGGGATGGGTAGGGACTCCAATATGACCAACAGAAGGAACTAATAAAATCTTTGGAGGAGAAAAGGAAAATCCTATTGGATAGGGAACAAGAATGGAGTATAAAGAGTAGAGATATTTAGTTGCAAGTTGGTGATGATAACACCAAGTTCTTCCACCAATTCGCAAATAGCAGAAAGTCAATAAACAGTGTTTGGGCTATCACAGGGAAAACGAGGCTAAAGCAACATCCTTTGCAGATCTAGCTAAGGAAGGGACTCTACTCTTCATAAATTTATTCAAGGAAGACTCTCGAGCAACAATAGATGTCATTCTAAATGTGGCTTCTCATTTTCCTGCTTTATGGACCTAGAGTGCAACACTCAAGTAATGGAAGAGGTCTCAATGGAGGAACTTTTGGGGTCTCACACAACTTCCAGAGGGACAAAAGCCATGGACCGAATGGGCTCCTGGTGGAATTTTACATTGGTTATTTTGACATTCTAGGCAATGATCTATTAAAGGTAGTGGAGTACTCCAGAACCACTGGACAAACATCGACAGCCTTCAACTCTACCTTCATCGCTCTTATCCCCAAATCCGACAACCCAACCACCTTTGAACAATTCAAGCCTATCTCTTTATGCAACAGCATATATAAAATCATCTCGAAGCTAATAGCAAGACAACTCAAAGACATTCTCTCCGCCCACATCTCACTTGAACAATTTGGATTCTTAGGAGGGAGACAAATACATGAAGCAATTGGAGTCTTGGACTTGCTCAAGAGGGTATGCGCTCCATTTACATCGGCAATCATAGGGCCCTTACTTTCAAGGTTGACTTATCCAAGGCCTTTGATAGAGTAAGATGGCTATATATCAAACTACTACTTATTCATTTAAGGTTCTAACACTCCTTTGTAACTTGGACCATGAACTGCATAAGCATTGCCTCTTTCGCTCTGCTCATAAATGGTTCTTCCACACCCTTCTTTAATGTTGAAAGGGGTCTCAGACAAGGATGCCCACTCTCTCCCCTTCTCTTCCTCTTAGTTGCAGAAGGCCTTAGCAGACCACTGAAGGATGCCTTAGTTGGAGGCAGATTGAAAGGTATTGTTGTAAGTCCCATATGCTCCATTTCTCTTTTACTTTTTGTCAATGATATCCTAATATTTTGTGAAGGGAACATCAGCTATGTTGAGCATCTTGAAGAGTTGCTTAACATTTTCTGTAAAGCCGTTGGAATGCTCATTAATAAAGCAAAAATCCTCTCTGTACACCTAGGAACTCTCTAAGCAAGAAAAGAATGTCATCTCCCAAATTCTCTCTCTAAAGGAAAAGGACGTAGGGCTAGGTTTGAAGTACATAAAATTCATGCTCAGAGCAAATGACTACAGCAAAAATGACTGGTTATGGCTTCTTGCGAAGTTGGAAAGGAAAGTCCACACCTAGTGCAACAAATGGTTATCTAGAGTAGGTCATTTGGTTTTCGTCAAGGCTATCCTAGAAGCCATCCCAGTCTACTAGACCTCTTTTGCTTAGATCCAAAAAGGCATTATGGGAAAAATTCGACATCTCTCTTACTGCTTTTGTTGGGCTCGAAGTGAGGACGAAAATCCTATGGTTCTAGCCTCATGGAGGAAACTAGCCTACCCTAAAGCCTTAGGGGAATTGGGGCTAAAAAACATCTTCCTCTTCTCCAAATATTTGGCAGCAAAAAATGTGTGGGGGTTGATACAAGGAACGGGGCTTTGGACCCAAATCACAGAGGCAAACACTATAGTGGAGTGGATACGAAAACCTGTCAAGAAGGTTCAGAATGGACCATTATATGGAAAGGCATCTTAGATGCATTTCCACTTATAGGCAAATGGCTGATATGGACAATAGGAAATGGGGTAAAAGTCCTCATAGGAAAAGACCCATGGATATGGAGTCCAAACAACCATCATCTTCCTAACCACCTTGACCGGAATCTCAACAGGGGCGGATTTTATTACCTCAACCAAATCATGACAAGGGACTAGGTAAACGGATGGACCTGATGGATGACCTAGGGGGACTTCGGAATCAAGGGTGATCATGCACCTTTGAGGAACAATTACATCATAGCACTCCCAAACACCTTTGTTTTCCCCACAAAACAAGAAGATCAGTTGCTATGGTCCATGTTACCACCCAATTGCACCAGGAAGGACTTACGACGATCCACAAAGTTGAACAAGACACTTGTTCAAAATTCAGATTTCGGAAGTCTTGTCGGGCACCATTGCCCCTTTTTTCTTCTTCTTCTTCTTCTTCTTCATCTTCTTCTTCTATGCATGTTCCATACCCCCCTGGGGGAATTGTATAAAATGAGCTAGCATGAGGTCTCTAGTATGTAAAAGACACACCTCACCTAAGCCATTATTATTAGTACATACTCTAGAGTTTTTTTTTTCACTTGGTCCATTATACCTAGCTTCGGCAACTTATATTGTTCTAAGTTTTTTCACTCATACCTCCAAAGTTGGAGTGTGTCCTAATGGTCAAGCCATAGTGTGTTTTGTCTAAGTCTAGTGTCAAATGTATATTACGATGCTAGTCATTAGTCCAGAGTCTCATGGACACGCATTAGGTCCTTCTAGGAGTTTTCAAACGTAAAATATCTAGTTAAAACGACATTTTACCTTGTAAATTCATGTAATTGTTTAATAAGTTATACTAGGAGGTGTTAATCACCTAGGGGATTATTATTTTCTCACTCAGAATATCCCCTTTACCCAAGTACCCCCTTTTTAAGAAAAATAATTGATTTATACCCATAAAACTCAATTAATTCCTCAAAAAGGGGAATTAGTTCTCTCCCTATTTTTAAGGAAACATGTCGGGGACATGTTTTTAGTTTGTCTCCAGTTCACTCTACCTCACTGTCGGTTAGTGGCACTTGAGGCGAGTTAGGAGACAGATAGTGGTGAGTTAAGTGAGGTTGATGCAAATCTCAAGGAGAGGTGCGACCTCTCTCTTGAGAGGTGGCGCACTCTCCTTGAGGGCATCAATCCCAAGGAGATGCGCACACCTCTCAAGAGAGGTGTCACCCTCTCTCTCTCTCAATCTTTGAGTGGTGGCGACTTACCTTTAGTCTGTTGGAGATGTGGCGCCTTCCCCTCCTCACACTTGGCTTGTCCCACCTTGGGAGATGTGCCCCTCACCCTGGAGAATATGCCCCCTTTGCTATTTAATGAAGTCGACCCCTCCTCATTTAGTGAATGGGAGTTTGGGCCAGCTTGAGTGTACTGCTATTGTAATACTATTTTGGAATAAAAAAAAGACTTTGAAGGTCACGTCAGTGTTGTGTACATGTTGTGTGGATGCTATTTTGTCTAGTGCTTAAGATATGAGCGAACCATAGGTTAAATTATTGCAATTATCTTTGTTATTTTGGCTTTTGAAGGGGTGTTATCACCCGGTAGGATAGGATCTTTTAAGCTAATTAAATTTTAAGATTTTGTTTTCTTACACTAGCAACTTAATATTTGCATGTACTTTTGGTTGTATTGACATTTTATCTAAGTTTCTTGGGTAGGGATTGTTATCCCCAACTCCTAGGGATAACTAAGGAGATGATGTCTCGAGGCCCTAAGGTTGCAGAGATGGAGTACCGAGAGACAACTTGACCAGCAGTGTCCACTTGCACAGAGTCTAGACAGAGACCAGAGACCAGAGACCCTCCTCAGCACCACAGCTACAGGTTCATCAAGACGGTATCCACCACATCAGTTGGCCTCCAGAAGACATTGGGTCTTGCTCCATGAGGTATAAGCCAGGTATTATGGTGAGTGTCATTTCAATATTTGAGGCATTTGTGTTTGTTGCATCTATTATTACTTTTGATTACGTAATGTTTGCTTAGACATTATGCTTTTTTCCCTGTTTCACTTTGGTGGTTGACATTGCGCCCTAGCAAGTGGGTCACCCTTAGGGATAGGATTGCTACTGGGAGGTCCGCTTGATGAGTCATGGTGCCATTCCCGACCATACTTGTCACTTTCAACACTTCATCCCCTCATCTCCTTACCTTTTGGGATTTTTGGGTACACTGACCCAAGAAGGGGTTGTCCCTCATTTCATGGGAAGAAGGGATTGAAGGCCCAGAGGCTTGTAGCTAGCAAAAGATAAAATCCAACCATTAACCTTCTAGATGCTCGCCCAGGGATCCTCGGGACAATGAAATGTCTCGCATAAGAAACTGATGGGACCCGTGAAAAATGACTAATAACAAAATGACAACCAAGGTGGAGCATGTGTGTGCATTGTTTTTCATGCTTAGGTAGAAGCCCCGCACATGTTTCAACTCGAGCAAGCATGATGTGACCAGGGTAGAGTCAAGGTGGGCACAATTTTTCTTGCTTAGGTAGAAGCCCCACCTTGGCTTCAACCTAGAAACATCCTAAAAGAATAAAAGGCAATAAATGGGCTTGCAAAAAGGTTGCATTGAAAACGAAGGTGCAGCACACCCTCTACAAAGGAACCCATAAATGAGATACTACGACCCCTTGTATGTCATGAACCCCATGCCCAAAAGTCTTCCCCCCGTCCATGACACCTCATCCACATGATTTAGAAAGATGTCCCCTCAAGAAACACCCCTAAACTTGAGGTACGATTCACCCAATAGGTCGTTTTGTCATCCCTCCCATACCTAAACTTCGCAAATCACATAGGGTCTTTGAGCATTGGTTTATTTTGATGAGGTGGTTTGGATGTACATGCTTAGATGGCTCTTTTATTCATTTTATTTACTCATCATGATGCATTTGACTTGAGATCCTTGGAGGGCGTATCCATTTTTCTTTGCAGTACCTAGCTGGTGGACAATTTTGGAAGAACAAGCTTAGCTTGGGCTTCCATGGGGCTTGAAGCCCACAGGTTGGATGCCAAGGGCCCACACTCCGGATGACTATGACATGCCTTTGGAGGCCTAGAAGACATCTTGGAGGATCATTCCCACACCCTACATGCCAAACAACTTACTTGAAAAGGGGAAAATGTCACCTTTTGGGGGCTTGACGTCACCTAGGGCTAGGGTTTGGTGGTGATGATGGACACTTAACACGTTTTGAAGGAAGAGGCCCATGGATTGTGGAAGAAATGTCTTGGTTGAAGACTATTGGCCTTTGGAGGCCTAGCCTTTCCTTCTCCAACTCAAAGACTTGACCAAAAGTGCCAAACGTTGCCCAAAAAGAGGGTGATGTCATGTTTTTAGGATTTCTTTTATGTGCAAAGTATGAATTAAATAATATTGTTTTTGTAAAGGGGCAAGATAAGGGTTGTTGACCTCTTATCTTATGTTTTACCCTAAGTTTTGTGGACAAACTATGTTTAGAGGATTTGTATAAAAAGAGATCATCTCTATTTCATTTTTCATCATAGCTCTCCCATTGTGAGAAGACTAGTGGCTGAAATTTGCGGCCACTTGGGCATTTTTGGTATCTCTCTCTCTCTTGCAAATGAATTTTGGTGATATCTCTTGGTGAATGCTTGAGCTAGGGTGGTGCGCGCCTCTTGGAGGCTTCTTTACTTGCTCTTGAATGGTAAATGCTTGGTCAAATAGGGTTTGATCTCTCTCTTTCTTGGAATTGGTAAGGAAAATATGCATTTGTTAGTTATTTCTTGCTCATTCTTGGTTATTGTTGGTTGAAACCCTAGGATGAGTATGTTGCATACACCCTCCATTAAGCTTCATATCATTTGCTAAAGTTTATAAGTCATTTTGGGCAAGGGTTGCTAGGAGAAGTACAAGTGTGTACACTCTCTTAGATATACCCTAGCTTGATTAGCACGCCCTAGAGAGTAAGAGGATTTACACCCCTAGCGATCTTGTTGATCTAACTTGTGTTTTAAAGACTCCATTCACCCTATTTTAAAGGCACTAATCTGAAATTTTGCATTGGAGAAACCAATTGTTTGCATTGGTAAACGTGTTTTGGTGAGATATCAATCTTGTTCAAGTTGGAATCTTTTGCGGATGCCTTGAGGTTGCTAAACCCTCTAGGGTTTAATGTCCCCATTTTGGGACATTATAACATTACAGAGTGTTATGCCTACCAAAGTAGCCAGATAGGGGTGACAGAGAGTTCAAGAGATATTGAGGGGTTTTATTGGGCCCGACTAGCATCGTTCATCATCAAGATCCATTTTGCACAGCTTGGCCTTAGTTTCGTTGCATTCCGACGACTTCCGTAATTTTGAGTTATTATGGGTCATATCTTAATTAAATTTACTAAGGTCATAATCGGCATATTACTTGGAGAAACCTCTTAGTGTAATAGCTCATTGGAATCGGGAGGAAGAGCATCACAGGACAAGATGATGAGAAGTGACTTTTAGTGGTAGGAGAAGCCATCACGATGGATACATCACTTTTTAGAGGTAAAATGGTTAATTAATTAATTAATTAAGTGATTTAATCAAGGAATAATAAAATAAAGTAAAAGTCACTTGGAGGGAAAAGGTCAACAACGAATTAGTGTTTCGGGAAGCTATAAAGGAAGGGTAAAGCAACCTAATTCATTATGCTATGTTATGATTTGATGTTGAGATATTTGTCGAGGAGGTGGAAATCGACCCCCTTGTTGTTTTGTGGATTTCTGGAGGAAACCACCACCATTGATCGGTTTCAGTATTGAGAGACACACCCTAGCCTATCGGAGATACCATCCAAGTATTTCACCGTGCATTACAGTGTCCAGTTCAGTGATTGCGCAGCTGAGCTAGTGAGGCCGCAAGTGTTTGAGAGAGGGTTTGTGCGGTCGCTTGTGACAGTTTGGATTTGGTTGATTCCTTCCGACCCATTAGAGAGCTAGCCAGGGCGCACCCATTGAGCCATCTGTCGTCAGTTTCCAACAGTGGAATCTTCTGGAAAGCGGAAAATAGTCATTTAGGGCCCAACTCTAGAGGAAGCACATTTGGGGTTCTAGGGGACATTCCAGGACAGATCTGAGGAATCCCTTCCGACCCATTACAGAGGAGACTAGGACGATCATTTTGAGCTATACATCGTCAAATTCTCTGGTGGAATCACTAGGGCGGACTCATTGAGCCCAGAAGGTGCGCAAACCCCCAGGGGGTGAGATCTGAAGCTTCAGAGGTCTGATCTTCAATCCGACAGTCATCAGGATCAGTCTAGAGGCCAGGGTGCATCTTTTGAGACAGTTTCCAGCTCATTCCGACGGGTATCGCCATCAAGGTGAACTTTTCGGACTTCCAGCAGTTACCGTGCGAGCTACCATAGTTCCAACTCATCCATTTGATCCTGCAGTGCTCATCCATTATCGGGTATTATCATTTAGTTTTCTTATTGTATTCCGGCTAAGATCCTTTTGTCATTTGATCTAGCCAAGTGATTCATTTGTATTCATCCGCATTCGGCATTGTACTCACAGAGATATCATAATATAAGATTTGCAGTCTTTTGTCTCATTTATCATCTGAATAATCATTTATATGCTGTAAAAATGAATTATCTACAGTAGATACATCACATTATCATCATTTTCCTAGACTAGCCAAGTTAGGAACATTACAATGGTATCAAAGCTTTAGTCCTGCCAAGCTGTGACTAAAGTCGATGAGTTCGACGGGTGACCCAGAGGGTCGTGAGCATGTGAGTGACGAATACGGATTTTCCTCCTCTCCCCCCCCCCCC
>ML830433.1:42054-56136 GCA_009831015.1 Picea engelmannii | reverse complement strand
GATTTTGAGGAAGAGGAAGAGGCACACGGGGAAGCCGAGAGAATGGCAGAGCGTGAGGCAGAGAGGATGTGGGGAGACAGATTTGAGAGGCCAGATAGCAGTGGTAAGGCACCCATGGACCCAAAGGTAGCCTTCATGCAGGTACTCAGCAATTTGGTAGTCAGTCAGCAGACTGTGGCGCAGTCTTTGGCACAGTTGGCTGATAGATTAGCTATAGTGGACACCCCGGGCACACCAGCCCCACATGCAACACAGGGGGACTCGGGAGCAGGCAGTAGACCCCAGACACCTACTCGCACATACACATCTTCGAGTAGGATTCCCAGACCATGGTTCCCTAGTTTTCAGAGGGCAGCACCAACAGCAGCACAATAGTCGTTAGCATAGAGGTTGCCCACTCAAGTGGAAGACATTGAAGAGTACAGAAGGGAGTATGCAGCGTTGGGCCGTGACTTCCATCATGACATGACACTAGTCGAGTACTGTGGACTTAGGGTCAGGAACCATCCCAGAGAACCTCAAAGAGGAGGACAACAGCAGCAATAGCGGCATAACATGGATTTCATCCGGAAAGTTGGTAAACCCACCATACCTTCTTTTGACAGATCGTCCAAATGCACTGCCAGAGCTTGGTTACACAAGCTAGACATGTACTACAAGCTCAACCAGATGATCAAGATGAAGGCTAGTGACTCTTGCGCATTTGAGGGACAGTTGGATGGACAAGATGATAGCGCATGTCCTTCATCTTTCCCGTCAGGCAATGTTGAGGATTCAACACTTCAGCATAGTGGTGACACTTGTGAGGATTCATATGTGTTGGCACTTAGACTTGATGAGATTAGGAGGTTTGACGACCTACCTATGGGTGTAGACATGGCTTCCAGGAAGTCATGTATGGAGGATGATGAGCTTCCTATGATGAGCGAGCCACATTTTTCATCTTCTCGGTCACCTATGCTAGCCACGACACATGAGGATATCTGTGGCATTCCCGATATGGTAGAGGATCCTTGTGTGGGGACTGTACACAAGGGACATATGGATCTGCAGACCCAAGAGGAGAGGTATGGCTTGGAGATAGTTGACCTTACACATACATATTAGTATGAGGAGAGTGAGTCACCACTCCTGGAGATTCCATTGATGGACTAGGTTGTGGAGACCAACAGCTTGTTGGGACACTTACTCCCAAGATCGATCTACAGTGATGAGGATGCACTCCTTATTGGACGGGATGACCATAGCACGTGTCTGGACACATATGTATGGGATCCAGACGCAAATGATATTAGTAGGGTGAGTGCACAGGAGGATACAGTTGCCCATACAGGATACCGTGCGACTCAGATGGGGGTCGCATTTGGTGATGACGTGCAATGGCATACAAGAGGACTCAGTAGCACAGGGGACAGAGGGCAGTTCAGTACCTTATCTTTTGAGGAGTGTGTTGTTGAGGATTCCATTATAAACACTAGCAGTGAGAGGCATGAGGTAGCACCTCAACAAGGTTGTGATCAGGAGTCACAACACTTGACAGGACAGTAGAGAGTCAGTGAGGACATGATCATGGCAGCCACTAGATGCATTGATGATACACACGCATTGGTGGTCGGTTATTGTTGGAGGGCCTCGATGGCACAGGATAATTCAAATAGGGGACTAGCCATTGATGAATTCCATACACTCATGGAGAGAGTGACTGTGATGAGGGTCGACTACCAGCAGTTATTGATGGATAGAGATTACCTATTGGAGGTTGGCGAGATGTATCACAGGGCACTGAGGGAGCAGGAGGTTGAAGTGGACCGACTCACTCATGAGTGGGTTAGCACACAAGGATTCTTGGAAGGCACACAGACAACCCTTCAAGAATCAAAGGTCGGAATAGAGGATCTCCTTGAGGAGAATAGTTAGAGATCCACTATGTCTATCTCAATAGAGAGTCAGATATATCCTTCAGTTACATTGTTAGAGGATATTGGTAGTTTGGCAGAGGAGCACCAGTGGATGGAGGGGCATGAGGAGATGTACTTGGTAGACCATGGAGATTCCTCTCCCTTGCAGCAGTATACAGATCTAGGAGATCACCTTCATAGTAGCAGCATCTATCTGAGTGATGATGGAGGGAGGGTGATTGACTAGTAGTTTGTGGAGTTATCTATTGTTGTATCCGATAGTTGGAGTTTAGAAGATTATTCACCATGGGTGCTAGTGGATGAGTTTTTGGTCCAATCCTGGGGATTGACCAAAGCATATGATACTTTCCAGTCCTACAGTCGGTTACAGATGTTTCTGTTAGCTTTTCCCGATACTTTCATCATTGACAGCAGCATAGGGGGAGATAAACAGTGGCAGGGGACATGGAGAGTTGGTAGGTCGAGACCACCTGACAGGAGTGTCTTTATTGCATACAGCAGGATAGGGGTGGATCATCAAAGACAGACAGTTGAGACCTTGGGCGTGATGGTGAGCATCGTAGGCCGTGGGATAGTAGATATCTCAGAGGGTGACAAAGATTCAGATTCTCAATGAGATGAGGATGGAGGGCTTCCGACAGTTATTAGTATGACACATGAGCAGTTAGTGAGGATTGGAAGTGATGAAATTCCAATTTTGCCATGGGATCCGGGAGTCCATTTGGTTAGTGGGTTGTTTCATCTTATGATGGCCCAGGTTGCGCCAGAGAGCAACATACTTCTCTCTTGGATGGTTTTGAGAGGGCTTGCAGGGACTTGTTCTATGTGGCGAGACAGGTTCTCCCTATTGATATTGATGATCGAGTATGGAGGTGGTTGGGCAGATGATGATTCCATAGAGATACCTTTACAGGTTCAGCTTCTTGACAGCAAGCCCAGTTTTCACAGGTATTTTAGCATGAGGATCCAAGAGTGGGGGATCCAGTATGTATATTTTCAGCAGACAGTCATGATCACAGTAGTGCAGCGTCCGTGTGATGGTCCCTGTCAGAGGCTAGCATGGCACCCTGGGATTACAGGGCTGGGCATTTCATTCACTGATGGAGATGAGTGGATCTTTGCAAGGGGAATTCACTTTGACTTTCCAGGGAGCTTTAGTATTGGGGGGAGCACGTCACTTGTTGGTGATTTGTTGAGGTCTTGCAGTACCTCACTATGGCAGCAGCATGTTCGATTGGTGGAGGTCGTGTTGGGGTTGGTACTGTCTTGGAGGACAGACTCATTTCGGGTTGAGACCGTGTGCTATTTGCAGGATACTCATGGTAATGCTATGTTACAAGACAATATTTCACGACGCATTGCAGTTCACATTCTGACATGGGATCCAGGGATTGGAGTGCTTGGTAGTTCTGAGTTTGATGCAGTTGAGTTTCGAGTAGAGTGGTTGCTCGGGGAGTTGACTGCGATTCTTTGGCCATTGATCATTCTACTCATCAGGAGCATGTGGGTGTCATGCGTGGTGAGCACTTGGAGATGCCACATCTTGAGGGGAGTCTACCTTGTGTCACACAGGTGGATATGGGACCCCGGTATCATATGTAGTTGGATTCAGTTATTGCTCGAGGAAAAGAAATATTCCGGTAGGGAGGACTGTAATGTCCCCATTTTGGGACATTATAACATTACAGAGTGTTATGCCTACCAGAGTAGCCAGATGGGGGTGACAGGAGTTTGGGAGATATTGAGGGGTTTTATTGGGCCCGATTGGCATCGTTCATCATCAAGATCCATTCCGCACAGCTTGGCCTTGGTTTCGTTGCATTCCAACAATTTTTGTAATTTTGAATTATTATGGGTCATATCTTAATTAAATTTACTAAGAAGGTCATAATGGACATATTACTTGGACAAACCTCTTAGTGTAATAGCTCATTGGAATCGGGAGGAAGAGCATCACAGGATAAGATGATGAGAAGTGACTTTTAGTGGCCGGAGAAGCCATCGGGATGGATAAATCACTTTTTAGAGGTAAAATGGTTAATTAATTAATTAATTAAGTGATTTAATCAAGGAATAATAAAATAAAGTAAAAGTCACTTTGAGGGAAAAGGTCAACAACGAATTAGGGTTTCAGGAAGCTATAAAGGAAGGGTAAAGCAACCTAATTCATTATGCTATGTTATGATTTGATGTTGAGATATTTGCAGAGGAGGAAATCGACCCCCTTGTTGTTTTGTGGATTTCTGGAGGAAACCACCACCATTGATCGGTTTCGGTGTTGAGAGACACACTCTAGCCTATCGGAGATACCATCCAGGTATTTCACCATGCATTACAGTGTCCAGTTCAGTGATTGCGCAGCTCAGCCAGTGAGGGCGCAAGTGTTTGAGAGAGGGTTTGTGCGGCCGCTTGTGACAGTTCGGATTTCGTTGATTCCTTCCGACCCATTAGAGAGCTAGCCAGGGCGCACCTATTGAACCATCTGTCGTCAGTTTCCGACGGTGGAATCTTCCGGAAAGAGGAAAACAGTCATTTAGGGCCCAGCTCCAGAGGAAGCACATTTGGGGTTCCAGGGGACATTCCTGGACAGATCTGAGAAATACCTTTCAACCCATTACAGAGGAGACCAGGATGATTGTTTTGTGCTATACATCGTCAGATTCTGTCGGTCGAATCACTAGGGCGTACTCATTGAACCCAGGGGGTGCGCAAACCCCCAGGGGGTGAGATCCGAAGCTTCAAAGGTCGGATCTCCACTCTGACAATCATCAGGATAAGTTTAGAGGGCAGGGCACATCTTTTGAGACAGTTTCCAGCTCATTCCGACAGGTATCGCCATCAGGGCGAACTTTCCGAACTTCCAGCAGTTACCATGCGAGCTGCCATAGTTCCAGCTCATCCATTTGATCCCGCAGTGCTCATCCATTATCGGGTATTATCATTTAGTTTGCTTATTGTATTCCGGCTAAGATCCTTTTGTCATTTGATCTAGCCAAGTGATTCATTTTTATTCAGCCGCATTCAGCATTGTACTCACAGAGATATCATAATATAAGATTTGCAGTCTTTTGTCTCATTTATCATCTGAATAATCATTTATATGTTGTAACAATGAATTATCTACAGTAGATACATCAGATTATCATCGTTTTCCTAGACTAGCCAAGTTAGGAACATTACATAGGGCGTCTTAGTTCTCTTGACCTTCTTGGAGCTATAACAACTTAAAAACTACAGCCATTAGGGCTGCACCAAATCATCTACTTTTCTTGACTTTAACTTACATTTTGACCATGGAAATTTGCTAGTAAGCCATTATTATTATTCTACTGCTAATTGGTAAACTTTTGGTTGGATTACTTGTTTGTTTTCATGGTTAAAAGTTGTTGATGTAGCAAATCACTGCTACAGCTACTTGGCTGTCACAAATATACTATGAAAACTTATCATAACAGCCATCTAATACCACTAAAAGTTGTGCTAAAGTGTTAACAACTTATCTACATGTTTTATGCTTCATAGCTCAACTAATCTTTGATGCTTTAAGTGGTTTAATCTGCAGTAGTTACTTGATTTTGTTGCTGATATCTATCTTCGTTTACTGCTGCAATTAGGGACAGCAAGCTTAACTTGCTTGTCCACTTAACATATTACATGCATACTTGGCTTTTCTTGTGTCTCAGGCAGGTACAAACACTTTATGCAGGTACCCAAAGACTTGGCAACCTTAAACCATTTCCGAGACATGCCATCAAAGCCATCTTCCACATAGCAACTTGACCTATAGGGGCATTCAGCCCATCATCTCACTTTCCGTCTCATTTCCCCCTAGAGTCGCCCGGGATTCCCCCCTTGAGGTGATCACTTCATCTCTAAAGTGACTGAAATACATGTCTAAGGTGACAGTGGATAGGTGTTCTCTTAGTTGTCGTCATATTGTGGTTTGGGTCGGGCTTTTCCCAACATACAACTTGTGCGATAACATTTTGGCATCGTTGCCGAGGAGGATTTTGAATCCTCTTCTGAACCCTAACTACACTTTGGCAAGCTATCCCAAAGTCTTTCCCTAGCTTGCCTGGCAACTCCACTTGAAGGACGTTCCCCTTCCCCCTTTGATGAGCTCTTCTTAAAGCTCATCTGGCGACTCCACCTTCCCAGAATCTGTCTTCCCTTAAGGCCTTTCCTCCAGGGAGGTTCAAGCCTTCCAAGGTTTACTGAAGAAGGCCTCCTCTCAAGTCTCCTATTGTCAAAACCCTTTTCCACTATACCCTTCCCCTTGCTCCAATGGATCACCCTTGAGCAAAGGACTTTTATAAACCCCTGAACATGGCCACCATCCCTAGATACCCCAACACAATGCCAAAATAGTCTCACAAATGGTTGCCAAAGTTTCCAAGAAATAATTTAACCACTATCGTTGATCATCTCTACGCCATAGGTCGAGACATGGAAAATGCAAAAGTGGAACATGAGGATGTAGCAATGAGGCCACTAGCCTCATCTTTGACCGAAGATGCTCAGAGATGGTTCAGAGCATTACCTGACAATCACATAGCATCTTATAAGGATTTTGCCAAGCTATTCAAGAATAGATGGACAACGAAGAAATACAATGGGATGCTTGTAGCTCAATTCAATCAGATAAAGAAAAAGGAGAATGAGACAGTGAGTGAATTTGACATCAGGTTTGACAGATTGTACAGTCAAATCCCGACACATTTGTGTCCTACAACTGCAGTTGCTCGTCTCCTATATATGAATGCATTCGATGAGCAATTTCGTTTCATTCTAAAAGACAAGAATCCCACCACCTTGGCACAAGCCAAAGAGTACAGTGCAGAGATTGAAGAAAATCTCCTTTACTCAAAGGTTGATCCTTTTCAGTATCCTCGTCTCAAGGAAAAAGCAAAGACTAAGGCTTCCAGTAGCAGTGCTCCTGATCCAATCGCCCTCTTGACTCAGAAGATAGATCATATGAGTACTCAGTTCCTCCAAGCACATAATCAAATCATGGGCCGATTAACCGCTATGGAGAGAACTCAGTCTGCCCCCAGACCTCAGTTTGCTAGGCAACAGAGAGATGCCACAGGTTGGAAACCAAGGCCTCAACAAGAGGAAAAGGCCCCTGATACTTTGAAACTAGTTGGAATGGTTGACACAAAACAGACACCGTGGTGTTCTTCGTGCCAAGAACCTCACTGAGAGGATGAATGCCCTCGACGAGATGAAGATTCTTCCGATAGTATGAACTTCATGGATATGATTTGTAACTTCCATGAGGAAGAGGTCGCACAGGAACAGATTGACGAAGCCAGAAGACAGGGGGAAAGAGAAGGGAGACTCTGGGCTTTAAATCAGTTGACAAACGATCAGAGGAAGGAACTAAGGAAGAGGCAATATTTGACTTACACTAGAAGAAATAAAGCTTCAACCCCTCCATCACAACCTACCGCTCCTCCTCCATCTACAGAGAAAGTGGTCCCACCACTTCCACCTCCAGTACACGAGTTGCTTCCAAAGTCGACTCCAACAAAAGATGAGATTTAGTTGAACAAAGACATTGCATCCATGTTTGGGAAGTTGAACATGACGGTTCCTGTGACAGAAATGTGCAAAATTCCTTCTATGAGGAGGGAAGTCTTGAAGTTATTACAAGTACCAACTGAGAAGGAGGACCCTCCAGTCATTTTGAACACCATATATCTCGATCGACAAAGGGACAACAGCCCTCCTTTCTATCTTTCCTTGGCCATGAATGGCCTCCACCTAAACAATTGTATGTTGGATTCTGGGGCCTTGGAAAATGTCATGTCATTGAAGGTAATGGAACAACTTGGCTTGAAGACGACCTAACCATACGGAAACATGTGTGGCATTGATTCTAAGACGGTCAAGGTTTATGGACTATGTGAGAACGTTAAGGTTTTCTTGATTGATTTTCCACATATCAGCCTCATTATGAACATAGTAGTAATTGATGTCCCGGATGCTTAGGGGATGCTTTTATCGAGGAGTTGGTCTGCTGCTCTTGGAGGTTTCCTTAGCATGGATCTCACCCATGCACACATTCCCATGGGAGATGGCACCTTTGAGATATTATACAGTCGAGAGCGAGCCGACAAACATGTGATGGATCCCAACAATCCTGACTATACAGGTCAGGATGAGTTTGATGAGGTTCCGGATACCATTGAGTATGATCCACGAGACTTACCTTTCATGCGAGAGGACTGCATAGACATGCTACTCCCAAGGACAGATGAATACAAAGAAAAACTTGCAAAGTTCCAAGGGAAAGACCAGGGTCCATCCAAATATTGAAGAAAGATGATAATAAGGACAAAGAACATGAAGAAGCCATCAAAAATGCAGTCAACACAGGACCTCCTTATCCTTACATTGAGAATATCCCTTACATCAACTACAGTGAAGGAAGTCTTGCATTCATGTGGGACAAGAAGAAGGGAAAGCCTAAATACGACCAAAAGGATGACAGCTCGTGGCTTGGCCCTTACATCATCAAGAAGAAGTCCGAGAAGGAGAAGTACTATTCGACAGCTTTGGACGGGAGAAAGATGCCATTACCAGTGGATGGGTCTCTTCTCCGGCCCTACATTCAGATCACTTGACTTCTCCAGGGCCCAGGTAAGTAGGTAGGTCATTTTGATTTCCTGCATTTGCATCTTGATTGCTCATGATAGTAAGTTGCATTTCATATTTCATTTTGCTCTACTTTCATATTGATTTAATGTTTAATTTAGAAATTTTCGAAAAATTGCTAAAATTTTATTTTCTAGATTAGTTTCCAGTTTTGGTTTTAATATATATGGATGAAGGGTGATAGAACCACCCTAGATTTTACGGTGTTATGTTTTAGTGTAGGCACAGGTCCACCAGGAGATGTTGCGGTTCTCATCCACTCTACGGTGAGTACATGTCCCCAAGTAGGAGCCAGATGTTATCCCCAACTCCTAGAGATAACTAAGGAGATGATGTCTCGAGGCCCTCAAGTTGCAGAGATGGAGTACCGAGAGACACCTTGACCAGCAATGTCCACTTGCACAGACAAAGACCCACCTCACCACCACAGCTCCAAATTCATCACGACGGTATCCACCACATCAGCTAGCCTCTAGAATACATTGGGTCTTGCTCCATGAGGTACAAGCCAGGGATTATGGTGAGTGTCATTTCAATATTTGAGGCATTTGAGTTTGTTGCATCTATTACTGCTTTTGATTATGTAACGTTTGCTTAGACATTATGCTTTTTGCCCTGTTTCACTTTGGTGGTTGACATTGCGCCCCAGTAAGTGGGTGACCCTTAGGGATAGGATTGCTACTGGGAGGTCCCCTTGACGAGTCATCGTGCCATTCTCAACCATACTTGTCACTTTCCACACTTCATCACCTCATCTCCTTACCTTTTGGGATTTTTGGGTATACTGACCCAAGAAGGGGTTGTCCCTCATTTCATGGGAAGAAGGGGCTGAAGCCCCAGAGGCTTGTAGCTGGAAAAAGATAAAAGCCAACCATTAACCTTCTAGATGCTCCCCCGGGGATCCCCAGGACAATGAAAAGTCTCTCATAAGAAACTGATGGGACCTGTGAGAAATAACTGATAACAAAATGCCAACCTAGGTGGAGCATGTGTGTACATTGTTTTTAATGCTTAGGTAGAAGCCCCACACATGTTTCAACTTAGGGAAGCATAATGTGACTAGGGTAGAGTCAAGGTGGGCACAATTTTTCATGCTTAGGTAGAAGCCCCACCTTGGCTTCAACCTAGAAACATCCTAAAAGAATAAAAGGCAATAAATGGGCTTCGAAAAAGGTTGCATTGAAAACGAAGGTGCAGCACACCCTCTACAAAGTTACCCATAAACGAGACACTAAAACACCTTGTATGTCATGAACCCCATGCCCAAAAGTCTTCCCTCCGTCCATGACACCTCATCCACATGACTTAGAAAGAGGTCCCCTCGAGAAACACCCCTAAACTTGAGCTAAGATTCACCCAATAGGTCGTTTTGCCAGCCCTCCCATACCTAAACTTGGCAAAACGCATAGGGTCTTTGAGCATTGGTTTATTTTGATGAGGTGGTTTGGATGTGCATGCTTAGATGGCTCTTTTATTGATTTGATTTACTCATCATGATGCATTTGACTTGAGATCCTTGCAGGCCGTATCCATTTGTCTTTGCAAGACCTAGCTAATGGAGAGTTTGGAAGAACAAGCCTAGCTTAGGCTTCCATGGGGCTTGAAGCCCACAAGTCGGATTCCAAGGGCCCACACTCCGGATGACGATGACATGCCTTTGGTGGCCTGGAGGACATATTGAAGGATCTTTCCCACCCCCTACATGCCAAACGACTTGCTTGAAAGGAGAAAAACATCACCTTTTGGGGGTTTGGCATCACCTAGTGCTAGGGTTTGGTGGTGATGATGGACACTTGGCACGTTTTGAAGGAAGAGGCCCATGGATCGTGGAAGAAACATCTTGGTTGAAGACTACTGGCCTTTGGAGGCCTAGCCTTTCCTTCTCCAACTCAAAGACTTGACCAAAAGTGCCTAACGTTGCCCAAAAAGAGATTGATGTCATGTTTCTAGGGTTTCTTTTATGTGCAAAGTATGAATTAAATAACATTATTTTTGTAAAGGGGCAAGATAAGGGTTGTTGACTCCTTATTTTTTGTTTTACCCTAAGTTTTGTGGACAAACTATGTTTAGAGGATTTGTATCAATAGAGATATCTCTATTTCATTTTTCATCATAGCTCTCCCATTGTGAGAAGACTAGTAGCTGAAATTCGCACCCTCTTGGGCATTTTTGGTATCTCTCTCTCTTGCAAATGAATGTTGGTGATATCTCTTGGTGAATTCTTGAGCTAGGGTGGTGCGCACCTCTTGGAGGCTTGTTTACTTGCTCTTGAATGGTAAATGCTTGGTAAACTAGGGTTTGATCTCTCTCTTTCTTGGAATTGGTAAGGAAAATCTGCATTTGTTAGTTATTTCTTGCTTGTTCTTGGTTATTGTTGTTGAAACCCTAGGAGGAGTATGTTGCATACACCCTCCATTAAGCTTCTTCTCATTTGCTAAAGTTTACAAGTCATTTTGAGCAAGGGTTGCTAGGAGATGTACAAGTGTGTACACTCACTTAGATTTACCCTAGTTTGATTAGCACGCCCTAGGAAGTAAGAGGATTTACACCCCTATGGATCTTGTTGATCTAACTTGTGTTTTAAAGACTCCGTTCACCCTATTTTAAAGGCACTAATCTGAAAATTTGCATTGGCGAAACAAATTGTTTGCATTGGTAAACGTGTTTTGGTGAGATATCAATCTTGTTCAAGTTGGAATCTTTTGTGGATGCCTTGAGGTTTCTAAACCCTCTAGGGCGTCTTAGTTCTCTTGAACTTCTTGGAGCTATAACAACTTAAAAGCTACAGCCATTAGGGCTGCACCAAATCATCTACTTTTCTTGACTTTAACTTACATTTTGACCGTGGAAATTTGCTAGTAAGCCATTATTATTATTCTACTGCTAATTGGTAAACTTTTGGTTGGATTACTTGCTTGTTTTCATGGTTAAAAGTTGTTGATGTAGCAAATCACTGCTACAACTACTTGGTTGTCACAAATATACTTTGAAAACTTATCATAACAGCCATCTAATACCACTAAAAGTTGTGCTAAAGTGTTAAGAACTTATCTAAATGTTTTATGCTTCATAGCTCAACTAATCTTTGATGCTTTAAATCTGCAGTAGTTACTTGACTTCGTTGCTGATATCTATCTTCGTTTATTGCTGCGATTAGGGACAGCAAACTTAACTTTCTTTTCCACTTAACATATTACGTGCATACTTGGCTTTTCTTGTGTCTTGAGCAGGTACAAACACTTTCTGCAGGTACCCAAAGACTTGGCAACCTTAAACCACTTCCGAGACATGCCATCAAAGCCATCTTCCACATAGCAACTTGACCTATAGGGGCATTCATCCCATCATCTCACTTTCCGTCTCATTTCCCCCTAGGGTCACCCGGGATTCCCCCCTTGAGGTGATCACTTCATCTCTAAAGTGACGAGAATACCTGTCTAAGGTGATAGTGGATAGGTGTTATCTTAGTTGTCGCCATATTGTGGTATGGGTTGGGTTTTTCCCAACCTACAACTTGTGCGATAACAGGGATCACCACATTTAACGTATTGTTTGCAAGTATTTAGCTTTTACAGGTTCCTCATCCTTGGAGAAGTGGTTGGGTCAGCCTTGAGCAACCCTCCACAGGCTCTAAGGATTTAGAGGACAAAGTCCCTCAGCGCAATACCGAAGGACCCCATAGCCCAAAGGAGTTCTGCATCTCAGGCTTTCTCTCTCTTCCTTTATTATTATTCAATCTTCTCTGGTTAATTTTCTTTGCATGCAAACTCTAAATCCATACTTTAAATCTAAATTTTAAATAGATCTACTTGCATGCATATTTAATTTAGATCTATATTGAGCTCTTACTTTTAAATCATTCAAGTTAGACCTAGATTAGGAAAAAGATCATCTTTAGTAAGCATTTTTCAAGTTTATTTTAAACACTAAAGGATAGATCTAGTAGTTCTTAAATAAAGATTATTATCTCTATCTTTAGCTAATCTAAGTGCCCGCTGTTCGCTGTTTGAACAGCGAACAAAATTCACTAGCAAAGCTAGTCTAGAGCTGATTTCTTAGTTGGTTTGCTAACCTCTTATTTGCCTTTTACTTGGGAAATTTTCGTGCTATACTAACAACCTTTTGTAGGTTGTTCTAAAAGTGGTTTGGGCAAGTTTGCTACAAAACTTGCTTGCTGTTTTTTCACATTTCGCAAACAGGTAGAGAGAAGCTCTGCCCAATTTTCGTGGATCCAGAGCATCCAAGACCTCCTAGGGTGACTTATTTTCATCCTCTTCACTCTTTCCAAGTATCTGTAAGTTTGACTGGATCCTTAAGTTATAAAATGCCAGCGAACGTTTCTTTTCGATAGTGTAAACTTGAAGGAATTAGTGGGATAACCCACTAGCCCTCTCATCCCGCCTACCCCGGGGGGATTGTCTCATTTTTTCATCTTTTCCTATTTTCTCTAATTAAGCAAGCTAAAACTCACATGGGACAAACTGCAAAAAAGAATCTTTCAAGGTCCTGGAAGATGTTGCCTCTGTCGGCAAGATGTAGAGACTAATTATCATCTCATACTGGGCTGCAAATTCACTATGGAGGTCTGGACGGAGATTCAAAGGACCTTAGGGCCCTCTTGTGTATGGGATGGGGTCACCATCAAGAAAGCTTTGAAAAATTGGTTCAGCAATCAACACATTCTCAAGTTCAAGGCCCTCCCCTTGACTGTTGCCTGGGGTATCTGGATAGCCAGGAACCACACTCTTTTCGAAGACAAGGTTCCATCTCCTCAAACTTGTGCTATTCAAAGCTTACCCATTCTCTCTGCTTATCCTCAAAGTTATAAGACCAGGCAGATCAGAAAGCAACAGGAAACTCATATTCAAACTGATAGGCCTTGGACTCTTTTTGATGGGGCAGCCACAAATAATTCCAGCGAACTCATGGCACTTAAACTTACCCTACAGCTAGCCCGGGAAAGAGGAATAACTCAGCTTCATTTATATGGGGATTCTCAACTTGTTATAAAATGGATGAATGGGGACTTCTCCATGCAGAATTACACTCTTATGCCATTATTCCAGAATATCAAAAGCAGCCTTCAGGACTTCACTCATCTCACTTTTGATCATGTTTATAGGGAAAGGAACCAGGAAGCGGATCGCCTCTCCAAAGCTGGCTTGGAAATGGACAGAGGCTCATAGAAAGTATATGAAAAAACCCAGGATGACTCCACCAAATATTTTCATGACTCTTGGCTCCACTGGCATAATGTTTCTCTTGACTTTTCTGAGCAGTCCATACTCTGTACAGGATTTTATAGGACCCGTTTAGTTGCTGATATAAAGGTGAGGCTAGTACCCAGATATATATATATATATATATATATATATATATATAAAGTTTAGCTGATAGCCTGATACTCTAGAGTCTATATATTACTCTGTAGCTGAAAATTTTGGTCTTTTGGACAGTTTTGTTGGGCTCCCAGACAGAGGAATGCCTTGGGCATCTCCAATTC
>ML830433.1:24242-40750 GCA_009831015.1 Picea engelmannii | reverse complement strand
GTTTGGCATTCAAGCAGTTTAGGGTTTTCAATGGTGGCTGCTCATGCTGGTTTTTGTGCACCAGCATCTTATTTCACCCTCTTATTTACAACTGATCTGAAGTTTTGGCCAGTAAAATTGCTCAAGGGCTGGTAAACTTGCCTTTTTCTGGTTAAACTCATTATCTAGGGTTGCTTAGGGTTTACACTCTTTTAAAAATCCAGCATACCTTCTAACACATTTTTGCAAAGATAATTTCTCAATTAGGTTGTGTTTTTTGCTAAGGATTACGCTGCCCTAACTATAGAAAACAGCACCGCAGTTTTCCCGGAGGCTGGTACGATTTCCTTCTTTGGTCTATAAACGGGATTCTTTCAAGATTTTAGGGAGTCTTCTCCTTTGCCCAACCCAATGACCTCTGAATGGGTTTTGCCCTATTCAACAGGACTACTGATATTTGAGCATGTTACCACTGGACAATGCGAAATCCATTTTGCATTTTTTTGGTAGCATTGCATGAAGACATGTGCATGTTGGCAGCTTGGATTTCTCTTATCTTTCATATGATTGAAGAATTTTCATGTCTTTTAAGGCATATTTCAGTGTTGATTTCACACATTTGGAGGCAGATTTGCAAATGTGACCAAGATTCACCTTTTCGAGCCCTAATCACACATTTGGATGCATAATCGTTCATTGATGATACTTTTGATGCAAGTTTACATTCCCCGAGGAATATTTGGAGGTATGATCATCCTCATGGGCACCTTCCACGCATCACGAGACATATTCTACATATTTGGAGGCATGATTTGACATGTTGGCATTATTTATGTGGCACTTTGAGGAAATGCCCTGCATATAATCATGACATGTGGCATTCTATGTTAATTTCTCCAAACCTAGCACCCGGCAATTAATTCCAAATAAAATTGATTATTGAATAAAAGCACAGCTGAGTTTTTAACCAAACATTACAGCGGAAGCAAAAAAACTAGAAACCAAACACATTGCACATGAAATTTTATGGGTAAAAACCCTTGGAAAAACCCCAAAGGGAAAACTAGTATCCATGTTGATTTATTAAGATAAAATCTTGGGCTCCCTTCCTGGGATAATGGCCCACCTAAGGAAAATACAAATCAGCAAATAGCCAAGCCTTACAAACCTCAAGATCAGTCCTTCAATCTTGTTGGTTGGCTGCTATCTCCCTTGCTACCCCTTTCCTCCTTTCCTTGAACCCTGCCCTGCAGACTTGGATGAAAGTCCTTCTTCACCCAATCAATGAAATCTCACTCTCTCACCTTGTGTGTGTCTCATCCTCTCACAAAGTCTACCTTTTATAACCTTGAGTTTACCCTAAATCCAAAACCCTGGATCTCCAAAGTGATCAACGGCTGAGATCTAATCTCACGTTCACTTGAGATCGATGGCTAAGATTTAATTTAATTACTAATGCTAAAAACCTTAGCATTTAATTAGATTAAACTCACATTAATTACAAAAGTACATTCACTTTAATAATTACTTTATCAATGTGAATCTCCTAAGTCCTGAGAGGTATTAAGGACGACTCCCACGTGTTAGACACAAACCGATGTGGAAGTACCTGTTCGATGCTACATACATCAACACTCCCTCTTAGTGAGGAAGGTACTTCTACCGCCCGGAGGTGGTTCTGTCTTCGCTACCATATCTGCCACCATGGTTGCTCTCCGATCCACTAGATCGGTTGCTCCCTCTGAACCGAAAGTTATCTCGGCCATCTCATTCAGACCCTTCTTCAAAGACTTCCCTTTGAACATGCTCCTAGAAGCCTCCTGCTCATAAGCATCACACATGGCCATCTCGTACCATGAGTCCTTCTTGACAGACTTGGAAGGCAGCTCCTTCCCACTTGAACCTGAAGGTTGACTCCCTCTGAGTTGCTCAACCTTCAAAGCTACCTGCTCCTTGTTCTTTGTCACTCTGTTGCTTGTCATTGCTCGCATAGGCTGGCCCTTTAGCCTATACAAGTTGCTCTCTCTAACTCCCATAACCATTGTTGTGTCTAAGCTAGATACTCTAGGCTTGATCAGCACCTGCCCATCCTGGAACGCTACATCAAATCCCTTCTTCTCAATCGTTGAGACTAAGAGCACACTTCTCAGGAATTCTGGCACCCATAGCACATTTATCACTCTTAACATGCCTCCTGAATCCATCTGGAATGGCACTCCCAGTTCCCTTTACTGCATGCTTGATGCCCATACCAAGTTCCACATGCACGTCTGAATTTGACTTTCTGAAACACTCAAACAACTCCCGTGCTCATGTCATATGACATGTGGCTCTGCTATCTAGCAACCACGCACCAGCCAATATGGTGCTTGAGGAAAGATGGGAAACAAGTAAAAGCTACCTGAGCCTTTGTCGACACACCTACCTCTGGTTGTGTCCAGTTTCTTCCCTTCTTCCTCTCCAAACAATGTGAAGCATAGTGTCCCTTCTTATGATAGTTAAAACACTTGACCTTACTTAGGTCCTTCCCTGTGCCAGCTTATGAAGATGAATCTCCACTTGTGTTCTTATTGACCTTCCCTTTGCCCTTCTTTGCCTAACTGACAAGTGTAAGGTTCTCTTCATCACCATTCTCCTACGGGCCTCTCAGAGCCTCTCGACTAGTCTCCTCTTGGATGCAATCATCCCTCTATCGGTCGAATCCTGGAAGCTTCTCTCGAGCACAGATGCCTTCGATGAACAAAGTTCAAGGCTTGGTGAAACCATTCAAGGCCACCCTCACTAACTCCACATCTGTCACTGTCTCATCGACTTCCCCCAGCTGATCACGAACTTGAGTAATCCCGATGAGATAACTAGTCACTGAATCAGTCTTGGACATCTCGGTGTTTCTGAGTCAGTCCCTCAATACATCTTTTGGTTCTCGTTCTTACTCTGAAACAGATTTGTCAGAGTCAAGAACATCGCATTGGCTGACTTTTTCTCAGATAGGTGAGGTACAAGATGATCCCTCTCCGAATCTAAGATCATCCACATTGCCTTGGCTTCCTTTGCCCCATGCTTGGCTAGCTCTGCAGGATCTGTCAATGCGATCATTGTAGTATCTGCATGACTCCACAGTCCATTCTCCTTCAAGAGAAACATGATCCTCTCTTTCCATGGAAGAAAATTAGAGGCACCCTCCAACCGGTCCTCATACCTCAAACCAGTTGTTTCCATCTGTTATAGCATCAGTTGCCACCATTGAAGCATTGATGACTTTGTTGGCCTTGTCCCTATCTTACTTGTGAACAACATTTCCCCATACCTCCTTTGGAGTATCTAAAAAACAATATTTTGGAACTTGTACATGCCCTAACAGTTATACAACACACATATATGTGGGTTGCTCAAAGGAAAGTCGCATACATGTCAAAAAATGCTCAAAAATATATATTTATGCATAAATGCACGTCGATTTTCGGGTTTGGTTAGTTTCCTAACTCGTTTTACCCATACCAACTATCTCCAATTGTTTGGGGACGATATAATTAGAACATTACCCATGAGGAGAAAGGTAATGAATCCAAAAGCAAAGTCATGTTGGCTGCATCCCACCTCGTTTGCAAGCCCCTGAATTCCCCTTGCTATTTTGGTCCTCGGACCTGGAAACCCTTGTTTCCAGTCCTTTTTGTGCACTCCCCTATCTGATCAAGAGATCTTCCTAGATTCTCTTTGGATATGTTCATGTATCAAAGTCAGAAGTTTCCCACATTTGCAATAGCTTGGGTGGAGGGACCTGGAGTCCGTTCGAGGACCAGTGCCACAGCAAAGCAGGTAACTACACCTCAATTGTAAAATCCCCCCTAATTTTTTTTGGATTTTTTCCTTAGTTTAGCAGTGTATGCCTTTCTTCAAATGCTTTACATACAAGCATTCTATCCAACAATGTATATGTAGTTTGGAATCTCAGTTGTAATGTACAATGAACTACCAATGCAGAAACTCAAAGATATTTATTGCTTTAAATATTTGTGACAATGGAAATACATTGAAAAACCCAGCAAATAGTACAGCACTTAATAAATGATGAACCTGATATATAATTATGTTGGCTGCCTCTGCAATTTCCAAGATAAATATTCCTGTAGATGACAGCAAAATGTGGTCAACGGTTCAGTAAATAACACCCACCAACAGTATGGCTCTGCTGCACAGAAATCGGCCTCATACAATAGAGAATTCGTCCCAGCCACCAGAAATGACAGTCCTGTGTATAAACTTGGTCCCAACAGCAAAAAAGACGACCCTGAGACAAGCAACTCGGCCTAGCAGTCAATGAATACGGCCTTGGCAACTAACTCAACTTCAGCAGCAGTGGACTCGACCTTCTTTGTTAAAGAACTCGGCCAGCAATGAGAAATCGGCCTCCAAGTAAATACACCCTTCCTCAAATAGATCTTGATCCCCCACAACTGAGAATCAACCCCACAGCAAAAATAAATCGGTCCTCTCAACAATAATACAACCACAAGGCAATTCAACCCTCCTCAATGAGAACTCGGCCTTCTCAAGAGCATTCGGCCCACATACAAGCAAAAAACTCAGCCACAACAAGAAAACTCAACAGCCAAACAATAAGTCCATCACAATGAAGCATAGTGAAAGATCTGAGTGATCTTCTCTCTATGACCAGCTAGGGTGGAAGGTCTCACCACTAAAAACAATCTTCTTCTCTAGGGTTTTTCGTTCCAAGAGCTCCTCAAATTCGTTTTTAGAAAATAACAATGCATAATGAGAGAGGGTGCCCTCATTCCTCTTTTAATTCCCCGTTCACCCTTTTACCCTTTTAATAAAGTAAAGTGACTTTATAAGCTCAAAGTCACTTAAAACACCTTTTCACTTAATTACTCAATGTCACTTTTAAAAAAGATTTTTTTTTGCCTTGATGACATTAAATAATTAATTAATCCCCTTTCTTTCCACTGACTATAGCCTACGGGAATCACTTAGACTATTACGTCAATCTCCTGGAGTGATCATTTGGAAAGGGAAATTACAGTCCTCCCTTCCCGAGATTGCTTTTCCTCAAGCAACTGCAAGTTAGGATGCTGCAAGATCTGGTCGCCCTCCCATGTGGCATCCTCTATCGGCAAATCTCTCTGCCTGATGAGGTACTCTTGGATCACCTTGTTACGCAATTTCCTCTCCCAGACCTCCAAAACCTCCTCACGAACCAACACTAATTGCCCCTCCTCATCCAATGGGGGTAACTCTGTCGAAGAAGTGACATGTTGTCACAATGCCTTCTTGAGGCACAAAACATGAAACACATTGTGAATCTTACTTCCTTCCAACAACTCAAGATCATAAGCTACTTCACCAACCAACTCTCTGAATCACCCTATAGGGGCCATAAAAGTGTGGTTTTATCTTTTCTGCACCACTTTTCTTCAATGAAGACTGTTTGTAGGGCTGTAATCTCAAAAATACCAAGTCTCCCACCTTCAAAGTGCATTCTACCCTGTGTTTGTCTGCATAGATCTTCTGTTGATTCTATGCCATCTGTAAATTGTCCTTGAAAGTCTTGAGGATATCTTGACTCTCCTTAATCCAATCCTTGGCTTTGGGAGCCCTGCTATCCCCAAATGTCAGATCAACGAATGAAGGAGCATCATAGCCATATAATCCTCGGAATGGGGTCATAAAAATGGACATGTGATAAGTGGTATTATAGCAATGTTCTCCCAAACTCAACCACTTAATCCATGTTTTCTGCTACCAGGACACATAGTTACGTAAATACCCCTTGAGCCACTTGTTCACAATCTTTGTCTGATCTATCTAGGGGTGATAACTAGTGCTAGGGGTTAACTCTATGCCAACCAACCTAAACAACTCCTACCAAAAATCACTGAGGAATCTGTTGTCCCTATCACTGACAATGTACTTCAGCAACCCATGGAGTCTGAATACCTCCTTGATGAACAACTCTGCTACCTATGTTGCCTTTTACTCTGAGGGAATGGCAAAGAAGTGTGCAAACTTGGTCAATCAATCAACCACCACATATATGCAATCTTTGCCTTGTACCTTCGGTAGAGCTGTGATGAAATCCATTGACACGCTTTCCCACTTCTGCTCTGGAATGGGTAATGGTTGTAATAACCCCGCAGGATGAGTTTGCTCTGACTTATTCTGCTGACAAGTCATACACTCCCTCACATGCCTCAATACATCATCTTTTAGGCCCTTCTAAGTGAAACTCTCCCTAATCTTCCTGTAAGTTTTAAAGTACCCAAGATGGCCTACCAAAGGTGTATCATGCATAGCCCTCATAATCTTCTCCTTCAATGTAGACTCAGAGACTAAGTATATGCGGTCCTTCTAGTAGATGATGTCATCCACCACTCTGTACCTGTCATCTTGTATGTTGTGATCCATCAACTCACAAGCAAAATTATTCTTGGAATACTCTACCAAGAGATGATATTTCTAGTCAGCTGAAATCTCTACAAGTGAACATATCTCAGGTTTCCTGGAGAGAACATCAGCAGCCACATTTTTCTTCCCTTTCACATACTCAATGTCAAAGTCATATGACTGTAATTTGCTGACCCACTTTTGTTGCCTCTCATTTAAGTCCTTCCCCAAGAAGTGTTTCAAACTATTGTGGTCAATCCTAACCACAAATTTTCCGCCAACCAAGCACTGCCTGAATTTCTCCAAGACATGCATGATGGCGAGCATTTCCTTGTCGTAGATGGAATAGAGCCTCTCTTACTCTATGAGTTTCCTATTCTCATATGTTATCGGATGTCTATGTTGCATCAAAACTACTCCTATGCCTTCACCCGATGCATCACACTCAAGCACAAAGGCCTGAGTGAAATCAAAACGTGCTAAAACTTGACAAGTGCTCATCACTTCCTTCAACCTGTCAAATGTCTTCTAGGCCTCCTCTGTCCACCTGAATGACCCTTTCTTCGTGAGATCAGCGAGTGGTGCAGCCAACTATGAGAATCCCTTTACAACCCACCGGTAGTAGCTGCATATCCTGAAGAATCCACGCAATTATGTAAGGTTCTTGGGCAGTGGCCAATCCAGAATGGCCTGGATTTTCTCCCTATGCACTACTCACATGGCCCAAGTATAGGATCTTTGTCATGTCGAACTCACATTTCCACTCGTTAGTGTACAGTGATTGCTCCTCCATGATGCCCAAAATCTCATCTAGATGCACCAATTCTTCGTCCCATGTCCTACTTTATATAAGAAGATCATCGAAGAACACCAATAAGAATTTTTCCAGCTGCTTGTTGAAAATGTGATTCATGCAAGACTGGAATGTAGTCGGTGTGTTGGTTAATCCAAACGACATGACCAGGAAGTCATAATGCCCATGATGGCACCTGAAAGCAGTCTTATGGACATCATGCTCTCAAACTCTCATCTGATGATATCCGAATTGAAGATCAATCTTCGAACAATACACTATTCCATGCAACTCATCTAAAAGCTCATCGATCCTGGGGATAGGGTACCTGCTCTTGATCATCTTCTTATTCAGAGCCCTGTAATCAATGCACATCCTCATGGCTTCATCCTTCTTGACCAAGACAACTGAAGAAGCGAAAGGAGTGGAACTGGGTCTGATATGCCCCATCTCTAATAACTCCTTGACGCCCTTCTCTATTTCATCTTTAAATTTCTTTGAGTGCCTATCAGGAGTGGTTATTACTAGTTTGGCTCCCTCCTCCAACTATATAGTATGCTCAAAACCTCTATTTGGTGGTCTACCTAGAGGTATCTGTCCAAAAACCCTGTCATGCTTACTCAACAAGCCCTGAATATCTACATGATGATGTCATTGGCCATCTGAATCTTCTTGAGTTGTAATCAAGCACTCGACTACACACGCCACATCTTTGTGCCTGAAAATGAGCTCCATCCTTTTGGTTGACACAATCTTAGGGCCACCATTTGACATGCCCCTCAAAACTACCTTCTTGTCGTTTGTTGTATTGAATCTCATCTTCATTACCTGGTAATTCATCGTAAATTCCCCTAAAGAGTGAAGCCATTGAACACCCAAAACTGTATTGGTGTCCGCCAAATCAACCACATAGAAATCCTCGATCAAGGTATAGTTTCCCAATGTCACAACCAACCTCATAATCTTTTGTGTGCATGTCATATTAAATCCATCAGCCACTACCACATTGAACCCCTCAAATTTCTCCGTAGCAATGCATCTCCTGGCCACCAATGTTGCATCAATGAAGTTGTGGGTCGCCCCACCATCAATCAAAACTGTGACACATTGTCCCTGTAGTACTCCTCTGTAATGTCCCCATTTTTGGACATTATTACATTACAGAGTGTTATGCCTACCAGAGTAGCCAGATAGGGGTGACAGAGAGTTTGAAAGATATTGAGAGGTTTTATTGGGCCCTACTTGCATCGTTCATCATCAGGATCCATTCTGCATAGCTTGGCTTTGGTTCCATTGCATTTCGACGATTTCCGTAATTTTCAATTATTATGGGTCATATCTTAATTAAATTCACTGAGAAGGTCATAATGGGCATATTACTTGGAGAAACCTCTTAGTGTAATAGTTCATCGGAATCGGGAGGAAGAGCATTACAAGATAAGATGATGAGAAGTGACTTTCAGTGGTCGGAGAAGCCATAAGGATGGATAAATCACTTTTTAGAGGTAAAATGGTTAGTTAATTAATTAAGTGATTTAATCAAGGAATAATAAAATAAGGTAAAAGTCACTTGGAGGGAAAAGGTCAACAGCGAATTAGGGTTTCGAGAAGCTATAAAGGAAGGGTAAAGCAACCTAATTCATCATTATGTAGATTTTGACTTGTCATTGAGGAGAGAGGCACATCTCAGGAGAGGTAGCTCAGTGGATTCTAGGAGGAATACACCAGTGGTTGATTTCGGTGTTGAGAGACACCCTAGTTACTTGGGAGGTCGCACAGAACTTCCATCGATCTTCAGTAGCAGTTTCGCAGGTTGTAGCAGCAAGGGTGCACTTCTCATCTCACCCATTGCATTCCACAGCATTATTCGGGTGTCGGGTATTATTGTTTTAGTTGCTATTGTATTCCGGTTAAGATCCTTTTGTCATTGATCTAGCCAAGTGATTTATTCAGCCGCATTCGGCATTTGTACTCCACGGAGATTTCATAATATAAGCTTTGCAGTCTTGTGTCGCCATTATTATTTGAATGCTCATTTATATGCTGTAAACAATTAATCCGACACACACATTAGCAGAGTTTCCTATACTAGCCAAGTCCAGAACATTACAGTGGCATCAGAGTTGGTTTTCCTGCCAACCTAATGGGAAAATCAGAGTGGAAAGTTCAGATCAGATAAGGAGGTAGATACATCATTATCAGCAAGTGGATTGACAGGAGCACAGATGGAGCCTACACCCATTAGATGCAGGGAGCTTTGCTATAGTTGCAAAATGTCGTGGAAGCTAGATCATAGATGCAGGGGTAAAGGGAAGGTGCACATTGTTGAGCTGCACTATGACAGTGAGGATGAGGAGATGCATGTGAATGCAACCATAGATGCCTATTTAAAGCAATCCAATGAGGCTAGTGGCTCTTGCACATCTGAGGGAAAGTTGGATGGACAAGATGATAGGGCATGTCCTTCATCTTCCACATCAGGCAATGTTGAGAATTCAACACTTCAGCATAGTGCTGACACTTGTGAGGATTCATATGTGTTGGCACTTAGACATGATGAGATTAAAAGGTTGGATGACCTACCTGTGGGTGTAGACATGGCTTCCAGAAAGTCATGTATGGAGGATGATGAGCTTCCTATGATGAGCGATCCACATTTTTCATCTTCTCAGTCACCTATGCTAGCCACGACACATGAGGATATCAGTGGTATTCCTGATATGGTAGAGGAGCCTTGTGTGGGGATTGTACACAAGGGACATATGGATCTGCAGACCCAGGAGGAGAGGTATGGCTTGGAGTTAGTTGACCTTACACATACCTATCAGTATGAGGAGAGTGAGTCACCACTCTTGGAGATTCCATTGATGGACTAGGTTGTGGAGACCAACAGCTTGCTGGGACACTTACTCCCAAGATCGATCTATAGTGATGAGGATGCACTCCTTATTGGTCGGGATGACCATAGCACGTGTCTGGACACATCTGTATGGGATCCAGGTGCAGATGATATTAGTAGGGTGAATGCACAGGAGGATACAGCGGCCCATACATGATACAATGCAATTCAGATGGGGGTCGCAGTTGGTGATGGCGTGCAGTGGCATATAGGAGGACTCAGTAGCACAATGGACAGTGGACAGTTCAGTACCTTATCTTTTGAGGAGTGAGTTGTTGAGGTTCCATTATTGACGCTAGCAGTGAGAGGCATGAGATTGCACCTCAACAGGGTTGTGATCAAGAGTCACAACACTTGACAGGACAGTTGAGAGTCAATGAGGACATGATCATGGCAACCACTAGATGTATTGATAATACACACGCATTGGTGGCGACTTATTGTTGGAGGGCCTTGATGGCACAAGATAGTTCAGATAGGGGACTTGCCATTGATGACTTCCATACACTCATGGAGAGAGTGACTGTGATGAGGGCTGACTACCAGCAGTTATTGATGGATAGAGATTACCTATTGGAGGTTGGCGAGATGTATCACAGGGCGTTGAGGGAGCAGGAGGTTGAGGTGGACCAACTCACTCATGAGTTGGTGAGCACACGAGGATTCTTGGAAGGCACACAGACAACCCTTCAAAAATCAGAGGCTAGATTAGAGGAGCTCCTTGAGGAGACTAGTCAAAGATCCACCATATCTATCTCAGCAGAGAATCAGATATATCCTTCAGTTACATTGTTAGAGGATATTGGTGGTTTGGCAGAGGAGCACCAGTGGATGGAGGAGCATGAGGAGATGTACTTAGTAGAGCATAGAGATTCCTCTCCCTTGCAACAGTATACAGATCTGGGAGATCACCCCCACCGTAGCAGCAATTGCATGAGTGATGATGGATGGAGAATGATTGACCCGCAGCTGGTGGAGATACCTATTGTTGTACCCAATGGTTGGTGTTCAATGATGAGTATAGGCGATTATTTACCATGGGTGTCGGTGGACGAGCTTTTGGTCAAGTCCTTGGGATTGACCAAAGCATATGATACTTTCTAGTCCTACAATTGGTTGCAGATATTTATGATAGCCTTTCCCGATACTTTCATCATTGACAGTAGCACAGGGGGAGCTAGACAGTGCCAGGGGACATGGAGAGTTGGTAGGTTGAGACCACCTGACAGGAGTGTCTTGATTACATACAACAGGATAGGGGTGGATCATCAAGGCCAGACAGTTGAGGCCCTGTGCATGATGGAGAGTATCCTAGGCCATCGGATAGAGGATATCTCAGAGGTTGCTACATATTCAGACTCTCAGTGGGATGAGGGTGGAGGGCTTTCGACAATTACCAGTAGGGCACATCAACAATTAGTGGGGATTGGAAGTGATGAACTTCCAAATTTGACATGGGATCCAGGAGTCCATTTGGTCAATAGTTTGTTTCATCTTATGAGGATCCAGGAGTGGAGGATCCAGTATGGATACTTTGAGCAGACAGTCATGATCAGAGTAGAGTAGCATCAGCCTGATGGTCCCTGTCAGAGACTAGCATGGGACCTTGGGATTACAAGGCTGGGCATTTCATTGACTGATGGAGACAAGCGGACCTTTGTAGGGGGAAGTTACTTTGATTTTCCATTGAGTTTCAGCATTGGGGAGAGCACGCCATTGGATGGTGATTCTTTGAGGTCTTGTAGTACCTCAATATGGCAGCAGCATGTTCAGTCGGTGGGGGTCGTGTTGGGTTTGGTATGGTCTGGTAGGATGGACTCATTTCTGATTGAGGCGTGTGTTATTTGCAGGAGACTCATGGTGTTGATATGTTACAGAACTATACTTCACAGGACATTGCAGTTCACATCTTGATAGGGGATCCAGGGATTGGAGTGCTTGGTAGTTCAATGTTTGATGGAGTTGAGTTTCAAGTAGATTGGTTGCTTGGGGAGTTGACGAATATTCTTTGGTCATTGATCATTCTACTCATCAAGAGCATTTGGGTGATATGTGTGGTGAGCACTTGGAGAGGCCCCATCTTGAGGGGAGTCCACTTTGTGTCACACAGGTGGATATGGGACCTCGATATCATATGCAGATTGATTCAGTTATTGCTTGAGGACAAGCAATATTCCAGCAGGGAGGACTGTATGTCCCCATTTTTGGACATTATTACATTACAGAGTGTTATGCCTACCAGAGTAGCCAAATAGGGGTGACAGAGAGTTCGGGAGATATTGAGGGGTTTTATTGGGCCCGACTTGCATCGTTCATCATCAGGATCCATTCCGCACAGCTTGGCTTTGGTTCCGTTGCATTCCGACGATTTCCGTAATTTTGAGTTATTATGGGTCATATCTTAATTAAATCCACTAAGAAGGTCATAATGGGCATATTACTTAGAGAAACCTCTTAGTGTAATAGCTCATCGGAATTGGGAGGAAGAGCATTACAAGATAAGATGATGAGAAGTTGCTTTCAGTGATCGGAGAAGCCATAAGGATGGATAAATCACTTTTTAGAGGTAAAATGGTTAATTAATTAATTAATTAAGTGATTTAATCAAGGAATAATAAAATAAGGTAAAAGTCACTTGGAGGGAAAACGTCAACAGAGAATTAGGGTTTCGGGAAGCTATAAAGGAAGGGTAAAGCAACCTAATTCATCATTATGTATATTTTGACTTGTCATTGAGGAGAGAGGGGCATCTCAGGAGAGGTAGCTCAGTGGATTCTAGGAGGAATACACCAGTGGCTGATTTCGGTGTTGAAAGACACACCCTAGTCATCGGGGAGGTCGCACAAATCTTCCATCGATCGTCAACAGCAGTTTTGCAGGTTGCAGCAGCAAGGGCGCACTCATTCAGGGTGAGGGTACAACTTCTGAGGAGGTTCAGTGGATCGACTTGTCCCTTTCAGGAAGAGTTCAGAGATTCCCCTCCGACCCAGTTGAGAGGAAGGCAAGGCGCATCTTTTGCCTAGTTCCTCATCAGATTCCGACGGAGGAATCATCTAGGGCGCACTTTCCGGACATTGGGAGTGCGGCACTTGGGGAGGACACATTCAGGATTCTCGAGCAATCATCAGTTCAAATCCAGGGAAATCCTTCCGACCCATTTCACAATAGATCTGGGCAATCAGTTTGAGAGACACATCAGCCGATTCTGACAATCGAATCACTAGGGCACAGTTTTCCAGAGTAGAGAGGCGCATTTCCCCCAGGGGGATCCATCCGAGGACCAAATACACCAGTTGAGGTCCGGACAGTCACCAAGACTGTGAGGCAGAGAAGGGCACATTGTTTGGGATAGTTTCCAGGCATTTCCGAGAGGTATAGCCACCAAGGCGAACTTTCCAGACTTGCAGCAGTTGTCGTACAAGTTGTCATATCCGCAACAATTCTTCATCTCATCCATTGCATTCCACAGCATTCTTCGGGTATCAGGTATTATTATTTTAATTGCTATTGTATTCTGGTTAAGATCCTTTTGTCATTGATCTAGCCGAGTGATTTATTCAACCACATTCGACATTTGTACTCCACGGAGACTTCATAATATAAGCTTTGCAGTGTTTTGTCACCATTATTATTTGAATGCTCATTTATATGTTGTAAACAATTAATCCTACACACACATTAGCAGAGTTTCCTATACTAGCCAAGTCGGGAACATTACATCCTCTAACTCTGAAAATGTAGTATCTAGGGGTGTCTGATAGAGTGGTGATAGTCCCACCCTTGGCCTCCACACGAGACTGCTCATCAGTCGAGTCTCCCTGCTCATTGCTCTGTCCCGATGTTGCTTCCTCCTCTTCCTCGTCACTGTCTAAGTGCACCTCTATATAGTGTACCTTGCCCTTCCCCATGCACCTGTGTCTTGGCTCCCAAGGCTCTTTGCAATTGAAGCAAAGTCTCTTCCTTCCCAACTCATTGCGGGTTGCCTCATCCATCTTCTCCTTCCCTGACTACTCTTTCTAAAAAGGTTTCTTATCTTTATTTTTCTGGGGAATAAAAGGCTTGGAGAAAGGTTTGTTCTTCAACACTACATCCTCCATGTCCCGTGTCCTGATGATGGCATCCTGTAGAGTATCGGGTTTGAAGGCTTTCACCCAACCATGCAGTGGCTTGGATAAACCTTCAATGAACAACATAACTAGCCTCTACTCAGATATATCTGTCACCGTGACTGCAAGCCTCTGGAACTCTATAATGTAGGCATCCAATGTCCCAACCTGTTTGATTTGTGCCAACTCTCTAAAATGCAATTCTGGATCCTTTTTGTCAAACCGCTCAATCAACTTATGTGTAAGTCCAAATAGGAAGTAATGTTGGCATGTCCCATAGTGACCAACCCATGGTACCACCACTCATGGGCCTCTCCATCTAAATGCAAGGTAGCGAATTTTATCACTTATGCCTCCGTCATAGGGTTGAGTTGGAAGTATATGTCCAACTTTTGAACCCATGCTCTAGCTGTGCACTTGTTCGAACCATCAAAGGAAGGAATGGTTAGCTTCCCAACCTTTCTCATGAGATCTAAGTTATGTTGTCCCCTATTGAAATCTCTTGGTATGTTCCTGTATTTGATAGTACAGTAGTCCTATAATGACATAGCTGCCTAGAACTCATCACCAAGATCCCGATACTCCCTCAAGTGATCATTAAAATCTTCACCTTGTTGTGGCTGCTCTTGATTTCCTGCGTGTTGCTCCCCCAAGAACTGAGACAAAAGAGGTCTAGGAATCACTCTATTGGCGGTACAAGTGTGGTTTTGTGCGGGGATATTATTGTTGTTTCCTTCCGCATGATTCCCATTGGAACCCCCTGCATCATTGTTTCCCCCATGGTTTCGGTTCCTACTGTTCCCATTGGAACCCCCTACACCATTGTTACCGATATGTTTTTGATTTGCTTGAGTGTTGGTAATTAGTTGTGTCATGAGCTATAGCAGTTGTTGCTTCCCCCTAGCTAAATCATTTAGGATATGCATGGCACTTTCCTCGGGTTTTTCACTGTTGTCCCCCATGTCTCCCTCTTTCTCTACTTCTGGTTGGTCCTCTTCTTCTGAACCTGATTGAAAGATGTTTTCTGATCCTTTTTGCTTTCTACTTCTGTTGGTAATGTATGCCCTTTCTTCACGCCTCATTAAAAAACAAACCCCCTCAGGCTGGCAGGATTGAGGCTTTGATACCACTGTAAAATCCCCTCTAATTTTTTTTGGATTTTTCCTTAGTTTAGTAGTGTATGCATTTCGTCAAACGGTTTACATACAAGCATTCTATCCAACAATTTATATGTATTTTCTAACCTTAGTTGTAATGTACAATGAAATACCAATGCAGAAACTCAAAGATATTCATTGCTCTAAATATTTGTGACAGCAGAAATACATTGAAAAACCCAGCAAACAGTACAGTAATTAATAAATGATAACCTGATATATAATTATGTTGGTTGCCTCTGCAATTTCAAAGATAAATATGCTTGTAGATGAAAGTAGAATGTGGTCAACAATTCAGCAAATAACACCCACCAACAGTATGGCTCTGCTACACAGAAATCGACCTCATACAATAGAGAATTTGTCCCAACCACCAGAAATGGCAATCTTGTGCGTAAACTTGGTCCCAACAGCAAACAAGACGACCCTGAGACAAGCAACTCGGCCCAGTAATGAATGAATACGGCCTTGGCAACTAACTCGGCTTCAGTAGCAGTAGACTCGGCCTTCTCAAAAGCATTTAGCCCACATACAAGCAAAAAACCCAGCCACAATAAGAAAAATCAGCCGCCAAACAATAACTTCGTCACAATGAAGCACAGTGAAAAGATCTAAGTGATCTTCTCTCTATGACCAACTAGGGTGGATGGTCTCACCACCCAAACCAATGTTTTTCGCTAGGGTTTTTTGTCCCAAGAGCCAAAAGCCACAAGAGCTCCTCAAATTCATTTTTAGAAAATAACAATGCATAATGAGAGAGGGCGCCCTATTTCCTCTTCAACTTCATTTCCATGGGTGTGTTCATGGATTTATATTCCAACATATCAAACCTCTTTAGTATTTCAAATGCATATTTCCCTTGGTTAAGGAAGATCTTCTCTGGGCTCTACCAAACTTCAAGACCTAAGAAATAATGCAATAGGTCTTGTTATCCCCGATATCTAGGGATAACTAGGAGATCATGTCTCGAGGCCCACATGGTCCTAGACATGGAGTACCGAGAGCAGGAGCGACCTGAGCATGGTCCTGGAGGACCCATCTTCTTCTCGTCAGCCAGACTTGTCCTGCCAGCAGTACCAGCCTCCATCACTACCGGCTTGGGCTTGCATCAGAAAAGGTTCTTGCTCCATGAGGTAATTGGTCCGAGGTATCATGGTATGTGTCACATTTGA
>ML830432.1:11387-36444 GCA_009831015.1 Picea engelmannii | reverse complement strand
TGGACAAGTCACCTTTGTGACATTTTGTATAAATAAGAGATCATAAGATCTCATTTTATCATAACTCTCCCTCTTGTGAGAGGCTCTTGGACTGAAATTTTCTCTACACTTGGAGTATTTTTCCTCTTGTGCTTTTGTTTATGACTAAGTCTTTGATATTTGGTTGATGGAAGTGATGCACTAGCCTTGGAAGGTTTTCTCTAGTTTTTATGGTTGTTTGTCTTATATTTTTTTCCTTGAATTGGTAAGCTTTTTACATTGTGCTATCATTATTTTTCAAGTCAAGGTTATTTTGCTAGAGAATGGTGGGAAGTATAAGGGCATACACCCCCACCATAGTCTCCACCATTTTATGCTTACATGTTATTGGTTTAACAAGGGTTTTCTAAAAGAAGTATAGGGGCATACACCCTCTTAGCTCAAACCCTAGCTAGAGATACTTTCCTTGGGGAGTAAGAGGATTTACACCCCCAAGGAGGTAGCACCTATAGATATTTCTTTGCTTGACTCCATTTACCCATTTTTGAAGGCACTAGTCATTTACTTATTGCATTGGAGAAATAAATTGTTGCCTTGGTAAATGTGAAATTTTCAAGTTTTAAAGTTGTCTCTTTGGGATAGTGATCTTGATGCCTTGGGAATCCTCCCCCCCTTAGGGCGCCCCCCTTCTTCTACTACTTTATTGGTTGTTACTAATACTAACCTACATCCATTAGGGTTGCATAACCCTAGCTGATAACTTACTCTTAACTCCTAAACTAACCATAGATCCCCCCCCTAACTTTGCTAGTCTAACACACTAAAATAGGTGCATCTTTGAGGCTATTTTGGGGCACTTGTTAATGGTTAAATTTGTTGTTTTACATCATTGAATGTTACAACCATAAGGCTTATATATTTCTACAGAAATCTACTTTATAACATCTTTCTTTATTCAACCCCAAAGTGTTATACTCAGTTCATAATTGATTGCTAATTCCATTGATGATATTGTTAGTTGACCTTGTGATTTGATATGTTGATTTAGATATCTTTTGTTGTTGATATAACTGCTCCATAATAGGGAAAAAAAGATTAAATTGCTGATCCGTCTAACGAATTTCTTTGCAAATGGTTTTCCCTTATGTCTCGGGCAGGTATAATCATTCAACAAAGCACTATACTTTTGGGGCAGCTTTTGTTGGTCTATTAGAACAAGATTTCCCTCACCCTATGCAATCTTGAAGAGAGGGTCTTACTCCATTTCCTTATGCATACTTACTTTCCCTGATTAATGAATCCAGAGACAAAAATAAATATTTTTCCACTTGTACGCACCTTGCAATTCATACAACATGTGTATATGTTGGTTTCTCTGCTACAACCCATGTACATCGGGATTTGTGCCAGAAAATAAAAAATACATGTTGGGTTTCCATGTCACGACAGAATATCTTTGATCCTTGGTCTTCCATACACTAAAAACGATCCGACTCGGCCCTTCAGTTGCATTTTGAAGGCTATAAAGAAGCCAATTCTGAGGTATGGAAAAAGAGAGAGAATTCAACTTTAAGAAGAAAGTTACTCTGGAGAAATCATTACTTCATTATTGAGTTTGCATCCCTTTGTCCTTTAAGTTTAAACATAGTGTTCAGCTCCCAAGTGATGGAGAACCTCTTTGTTCTTCCCTTATATGGAAGTCTGTAATGTTTTCACTTCTGCTGATCATTTATTAATAGAAATACTAATTTCCCGTCCAATTGATATCTTGCAAATATATGTGTTATGATCCATGGGCATGTTTTTTTTTAATATTAATGGATTATGCTATCTAATGTGCTAACCTGTTATATTATCACTATATGCTTTCATTTCTTGTTTGTTGAGAACTTGTTGTATGTATAAAGTTTTGGCTCGAAGTACTCAACGATGGACATCATCAAACGTTTGGACGAGGTAGGCCTCTTTCTTCCCTCCTTTGCACATTAATTTATATAGCATATGCTGGAATTGAGTCGATTTCTACAGTCACTCATGTATGTTGTGGTTCACCCTAGCCATAGAGATATTTTCCTCGTAACAAAATTGGTGACTCCACGGCGGCAAAGTAGAGTTTTATGTGATTAGGTCGCGTATATGACGAGGTATACGCGCTTGTATTAACTACAGGACGCGTATCTTGAGCCCTACACACGACTGTGTGTATAGTAAGCCGCATACAAGCATGCAAATGACCAAAAGTGAGGGTTCTAACTCAAAATTGTGTTTTTTTTTTACAGGATGGTGCTTGAATGGCAATAAAGGGAACATGAATAAGTTGATGTCGTTGTAGATCGAGATCTGGAGCCCCAAATGGACTTAAATTGATGTGGTTTGTATAAGTTTTGGGCGCTCAAAGGGATGAGAGCCCAGGTGAGGTTGTTGGAGATGTTGGTGGGTTACTGGGACCCTGATAGTGAGAGCTTCAATCTCGATGGGAAACCATTGAGAATTGAAGTGGAGGACATCTATTTCCTGACCGATTTATCGTGTTGGGGGGAGGTTGTGAACCTCAAATCATGGGGGGAAGGAAGTGGGATGAAGATAGAAGAATATATCGACGCCCATTGTGTAGTTGGGACCTCTAAGGTAGGGAGTCAAGTCCCCATCCATGCAATAAAAAACCTCGATTTGAAGATCATTGTCCTAGTTTTTACCAGGATCACATGTTCGTCTTCGTTGCACTAGGCATCGAGGTGATTCATGTTTTATGCAGTGTAGTGTGCGAGACCCACAATGTACGATTGGTGCACCTCACTACTGGCCAATATGAAGAGCCAACGAATGGAGTGTAAACATGGGGGTAAGAGGAATTTTGGGTTTTCCTCCATCTTGTGCAGCTTCGTTTTTGAGCGGGTTCCAGGCTTGGGACCTAGATTTGAGATTCTCCCGAGAGGACCTCACGATCCAGCCATGGCACGGTGGACCAAGGTGATGAGGTGGCAGGGAAGAGGTAGGGTGCCGACACCCTACAACGAAGACTTTTTCTACTGGTGGCGGCGACAGGTCATTTCTCTGGATGACTATCCCTATGAGGGGATCGACTTCAAAGGAGATCCTGACATGCTGCTTCCACCAAGAGCCGCTTATGGTAACATTGGTATGTCAAAATGTTTTACATATTTCATTTTTTTGTATTTTTGTATAATTTGGACAAAATTATTTTGGATGGTGTTTAAGTATTGATTAGAAATTTGTGTGTCGCAGACGTGGGTCCATGACTGCCAGAGGGTTTCCATTGACATCAAAGGAGGAACCAGGGAGATGAAGCGGCGGGAGGAGAAGCCGAGAGAGTGTTACAAAACATGCAGGGCAACTTGTCGCGTCTGACACACAGGATACCCATGGCTCAGGTAGAGGATCTGCCTGAATCCATGCAACAACAAGTGGTTGGTGTACCCAGTGCATGGGTACGACTCTTTCGACATCTTGCAAACGATGTGGTTTGTTACCATGACACACATCTGGCGCCACAGGCGTAGATGTCGTGGGATATTATGAAACCGGTTGTATATGTATATGAGGGTATTAGCCCCATTTTGTACTATAAACACCATATTTTTTGAAATATATAAAAGGTTTCTCTGACATTACTTATATTTTACAATGTGTACATTGATTAGATGTTTTCTTTGCTTTTAAATATGTGACAAATGCCAATCTAAAACACAGTTAGCATAAGCATAAGATACATAATTAGAACTTCTAGGAATATGATAATATGTAATAAAATCAAAATGTCATTCCAAAAGACGTACTCGTAGGAAGCGTCGGTGTAAAGAAGGATCACTCACGCGGTAACGACCGTTCAACTGACGTACTACTAACTAGGAATCCAGGCGAACTTCTAATGTATGGATGCCATGTGAAATAGACTCGTGTAAGATTTCTATAACAATGCTATATTCGGCCACATTATTCGTGGATGGCCCTAGGCATATACCTCTTGAAGACACCAGTAGACCCTCGGGTGAATAAATCACCCAAGCGACGGAAGCCAAGTTCCATGTGTGACGAGTGGACTCGTCTGTGAATCCTAAGTAGACTGATGACTTCGTTGACATCTGTCAACCAAGTGAAAACTCGATAAGAAACTCGAAGGTGAAAAAGAAAAATATATATACATTAAATTACATTAGTATAAAAATATCTTTGCCTAAGCCTAGGGATAAAGCGTAGTATCTTTTCAAGTAGAGCCCATTTTTGCGCTCAACCAACTTATTCTCTTTGTAATCTTGTAACTCATAGGCTCCTTTTTCTAGCACACGTCGCACGATGTAAGGCACGTTCCACATGGGTTTAAACTTGCCTACCCCCAACGGTTCTTTGCCCCTATCATACAAGAGGACCAAGTCACCCTCAACATACAACTGAAGACAGACAAACTTATCGCACTGAACCTTGACACGTCGTTTTTTCGCCTCGATAGCTCGATGCTGCTCATCAAGACTCTCTAGGTGTATAAGGCGTCGTTTGAAATCGGAAGTGTCAGGTAGGAGCGCGACTACCAACTTAAGATAAGGGATTTCACATTCAATGGGTAATATCGACTCCACACCGTGTACTAACTAGAAAGGGCAAAATTTGGTGGCAGTCTTGACCAAGGTTTAGTATGCCCAGAGTGCAGGCTATAACATGATGTGTCAGTTGGACTTACTTTGACCGAATTTTTTTTGCAAAATGGTCTTGAGAGACTTGTTGATGGACTCTACTTGTCCATTTTCCTGGGGATAATAAGGAGAAGAGTGACCATTCTTAAACCCCAGTTTAGCTGCTAGTTCTTCCATCATCTCATTCTGAAAGTGATTGCCATGGTTAGTGACAATCTCACTCGAGATACCAAACCAGGCGATAATCTGATTGAATACGAAGAAGTCTGCAGTCTTCCCATCGGATTTAAATTTAGAAATTATCTCACCCAACTTAATAAAGTAGTCGACGACCACGATAATGTGTTGATTCTCCCCAGCCGAAGTTGGGTTGCAATCGACGAAGTCCAACCCCCACTTAGTGAAGGGACCGACGGTAATGACTGGGTGAAGAGGGGATGAATGATAACGCTTTTTCTGAGTGAACTGATCCAGGTGGATATCGGTGGCCACCCACCTTTTCCAACTGGCTCAAAATAGTTTTCTGGCAATTTTGGCAATTTACTATTTTTAGCAGTTTTAACTTCCGGGGCCATTTTGAGGGCCTAAATGAAGGTTTTTAGGGACCGAGCTTCTTAATAATACCTACGCCATGATCAATACCCCAAAATGAATATCCTTGATGATACATTTCTAACGGGCTATCATACGCCTAAAACGGAGATTGTATACAAATATTACGACCTCGGGAAGTTAATGTACTAACTTACCCAAACAGGGCCCACATGGTTTTTGGCGCTTCATCTCCTAGGATTAGATTTTTGGATGTCTATGGTTTTTGGAATTCTTGTTTATTGTAAAAAGGACTTCAAAGCCTCATTGTAATCATCTTCTTGTGAATGCGAGTAGCTTTCAAATCTGGATCAGTGGTATCAGAGCAGGCTGCTCTTGATCGATTTTTCAGTGCATCTCCCCAACGAGGTTCGAGTATAGAAAGTTGGGTCTTGAGCTTGTCTCTCTTGAATACAATAGCTCTCGCACACCCAAGAAACCCTCAATGGCGGAAGAAAAGAAAAACAACAGAGTAGATGATCCTATCAGTCTGTTGTTTGAGCAAGCTCTCACGTGACAGAGGGACGAAATGATGGGGAATTTTTCCCACATCCTTCAATGTTTGCTGATAGCAATAGATGCATCTTCCTAAAATGACCACTTTGAAGGCACCTCGCCTTTCAAGGTACAAGTTAATTTTGATATTCCTGTATTTGAAGGACAGATAGATGCAGAAGCCCTAGACAAATGGTTAAACCTGCTAGAAGGTTATTTCTCTGTTCACAATTTTTTTGACAAAGAAAAAATCACCTTCACACTCCTTAAAGCTCCCCCTTATGTCAAAAATTGGTGGGAAACTTACTGGGAGAAAAGTTCCACAGAGGAGTCAGGAATATATGGGGTCGAGCCCACTTGGGATTTTTTTGTGGATGTGGTAAAGAAACAATATTAACCTGTTGGCAACTATGAGGATCGGTACATGAGATGGACCAAACTGTGACAAGAGAGGGGTCAAGCAATTCCAGAGTTCACCAACACCAAGCTGGGTATCAAAGACTCTAAACGAAATTTGGTTCTGAAATATCATGGGGCTCTACACATATACATCCAGACTGAAATGGATTTTTTGGACATCTCATCACTCGGTGTTGCTTATCAATATGTTGTTAAAATTGAGCATAAATTTAAGCACCAGAACAAACGGGAGTTCAGGTATGCAAATCTTCAACAACCAAAGTATGAAAAAGATGGCCCTAACAAACAATCTTCCGGAAACCAGTCCAGGACACAGGAAAAGAAGGGTCACGGGAAGACAAAGGACACTGGAAAATGGTGTGATTTCCACAAAAGCCCCTGGCACAACGTCGATGAATGTCGCTCAAAAAAATCATTGGTGGTCGAGATCAAAGACAAGGAGCCGGAACCTGATTCAGAATCTGATTATGAAAATACTGGTAAAGGACAGATCATTGACGCAGACCCCACTGCTATTGTCACTAACAATTCAACCAGAAGAATGAACAGATCCTAAAGAGGGGGAGCGCTTTTTTCATTCACAGATGTGGGTGAAGGGACCCCACTGCATTTTATTGTTGATAGCGGAAGCCAAAAGAACCTCATCTCAACAGAGGTCATCAAACAGTTATGATTGTCGACAACACCACACCCGCAACCATACAACATCGGGTGGATTCACCAAGGAAAAAATGATGCAGGAGCATCGCCAACACATCAAGCGAGCCAACATGGAAGCACAAGACAACTAGACAAGCCAACACAAAACTTGAAAACACTTTGGAATTGTTGCGCGATCTTAAATGAACCATTAAGATGAAGCACACTTTGTATATTGTAAATGGACCTTGAGCGGATAGCTCTCGTCCTTAGTAGATAGATGACATTTAAAATAGTTAATGCAGGTAGATAGAAATTTAATTTTAGATTTGATAGCTTTAGAGCGCAAGAGGGAAACGAGATATAGACACCCTCATTGTGCATTTGTATTATTGAGAATTCTCGAGCATTAGAGCAAGAGCATGCAGAGAGCTGTGTAAGAACACCCATGTACAGAGACTTGAATTAATAGAAGAGATTGATTCAAATTCATGGTTTTTGTGTCTATTCTCTGTGTATTGATGTTGATGTGCTCATGAATGGTTGCTTTCAGTCACACATTTGCTTTTATGTGCTATGTATATGATTTCATGTTTGAATTGAAGCCTGAAAGGGTGAAGGAATGAGTTTCAATTGTTTCTCTATTTGAGCTGTAGAATTCCTGCAAGGAATGCAGTCGAATTGTCCGCAAGGAGTGCGTTGACAGAGGGGGTTCAAATAGAGATAGCTTTTGTTCTCATTTCCTCAAAGGTGCAGTTGGGCACAGGGCCGTGCAAGGAGTGCGCAGGCTGGGTAAAAGTCTCAGGGTTGTGAACCTGAGTAAAGAGATGAAAGACTGTTGCTGCAGGAATGAGCAGAGTCGAGGGACTTCAACACTTAGACGTTGTTGAAGGTTTGCCGCAAGAAGTGCGTGCAAGAGGGTTTTCTTTCTAAAGACTTAAAGCTGTGGGAAAAGATCAGGAAGGATAGGCCTTTGATTTTGTTGGAGAACAGTGAGGACAAGTTGTGACTTGAAGTTCGAGGGAAGCGTTGCAAGTTTGCGAGCAGGTGAATGAGTTTCGTGGAAAAGAACACTTAGTCCTTTTGCAGAATTCATCGGGAAGGAACGGACGGTCGGTATTCTCCGAGGAGAATCCATGAATTTCCGTGGGTCGTCAGATATTATGGATGTGTAGGGGAGATATAGTGGTTTATTCCTGAAGGTTTAAGCTCAGGACAGATAGAGCGTTGATCCAAGTCAGCCAGGACCGTTGGATCTACACGTATATCGTGTATCGGAGTTTCGTAGATCGAACCTCCAAAGTATTGCAACAGGAATTGCGATATCGTGATCCGCGATATTCTGATGGACTCAGAATCATCCATCAATTGGGATGCATGTCAGAAGATCCAAAGAAGTCAGGGTTTGGAGCATCGGAGATTTCAGAGACTGGATGCTCTTGTAGCTTGCAATCACGAAACACGATATCCCGACGGAAGAGTTGTGTGGGACCACAAGAGTCAGAGTGGAAGACAGGTGGCATAAGTCATCAGGGTTTCATAGCGAGAAGTGTCGAGACATAGACATCAGGATTCATGATCCTGCGAAGTTCGAAATCCCGATAGAAGTGGCAGGAGTTGAAGGGACAACTCGCGCGTGCGTCGAAGTTTCAGTGTATCGGGCATCGGGAGTCGGAAAACCGAGTTGCTGAGCATCGTGAGTAGCGAAATCGTGATAGGATAAAGTTCCGACAAAGAAAGGTAAGAGTCAGCGTTGACTTGCATTGGGAATCGGGGTTTTGAGAATCCAAAACCACGCGACCACAAGACTTGCAAAACTGCGAAGTCCGATTTCCCGATCGCTAAGGGAGATCTTTTGGAGAACTGCTGTGGGTGTGGAAAATTCCCGATAGGGAATTAGAAGAGATTTTCAGTTCTTCGGGCCAAGGAAGGAGGAGTTCCTATGAGCAGACGCTGTCTAAGGGCATGCCTACGTCACAAAATATCTGTGTCAGCCAACAATGTCGATTGTCATACGTCATCCAACCCTTCAAGGATGAGGTATTATGTGATGTTGCCCCACTGGATGTCTGTGATGTTCTCTTGGGCCAACCATATATGTGGAAGCGTCATGTTGTTTATGAGTCTCGACCCCGTAGTGTCATTATTTCTTTGGGGGGTCATCTCTACAGAATACTAGAGGTAGTTCTGAATACTATTCCATCTAAAAAGTGTCGTAAGGTAGTATCTCATACTGAAAAATTTAGCTTCTTCACAATGTGTTCAAAAGGAGAACAAAAGGACACTGCAACCACTACATTCTCGCCCAAAGCATCTTCTATCCAACAGAAGTAGGTCGACAAGGCTGCAACAAAGTGAAAAGACTCCTTTTTCACATTGTCCTCTCATGTATCTCGACTTATTGAACAACCTCAGCCTCAACAATTTTGTGACAGAATTCTACAAATTGAGCAACGCGACGTCTCCAACAAGGCAAGCAGCTCACCAAGATGCAGATTCAACAAATGTTTTTCCCTCTCCCCTGGGAACTCAACACAATGGAGACCATTTCTTCCTAAGGAGGGAGGATTGATCCAGGTGGATATCGGTGGCCACCCACCTTTTCAAACCGGCTCAAAATAGTTTTCTAACAATTTTGGCAATTTACTATTTTTAGCAGTTTTAACTTTCGGGGCCATTTTGAGGGCCTAAATGAAGGTTTTTCAGGATAGATCTTCTCAATGATTACTTATGACATGATTGAACCCCCAAAATGTATATCCTTGATGATACCTTTCCAATGGGCTATCATACGCCTAAAACGAAGATCGTATGCAAAAGTTACGACCCTGGAAAGTTAATGTACTAACTTACCAAAACAGGGCCCACATGACTTTTGACACTTCATCTCCTAGGGTTAGGTTTTTGGATGTCTAGGGTTTTTGGCATTCCTGGTTATTGTAAAAAGGCCTTCAGAGCCTCATTGTAATTATCTTCTTGTGAATGTGAGTAGCCATCACATCTCTTCTCAGAGATAAGCTGCCACCATTCTAGCAAGTCTTTCACTTTGTATTTTTACAGTCTCTGTACATTTCTGTCATTAATAGAAATCGTGTATTACTGTATATCTATGTTTATGGTTGCATCTATGATACATTTCTGTTATATTATTGAATATCTATGATATCTCTGTGAATTTCTTTATTATATTCTCACTCTCATTTCGTGCCAAAAATAAATCTGGATCATTAACACCTAGCAGGAGTGACACTTCTTAACCGCTTCAATACAATCCTTAAAGATAGTAGGCCAGAAATAACCGGCTCGCAAAAATTTTTGGGTTGTCACAAGCCTGGATAGATGACCACCACATGACCCACTGTGGCAATTGTTTAGGACAGTCTCAACTTCTCTGTGAGTTAAGCAATGCCACAATATATCATATATTCCTCGACGATACAAAGTGTCATCGACGATAGTATATTTCTTAGCTTGGTATCTTATACTTCGTCGATCATCTCCTGAGAGATGTTGAGGGAACTTCAAAGTCTGAAGATAGAGCACAATGTCTTTGTACCAAGGGTCAGACGATGACACAAGACAAATGTGTTCGTCTGCAAATGAATCAACATGGATAACGTCCTCATCTAATTGTGGGAAATCATATATCAACTCTACAAAGACTAGGGATTTCTTGGATTTCGTGGAAGCGAAATCGAGATCAAACTCCTGTAAAATGACAATCCATTTATTATATTTTCCTTCTATGGTACGTTGGGTAAGGACATATTGAAATGGATTGACATCAGTAACCACGGTAGTCTTGCAAAGTAATATATAATGATGCAAACGCTAGACTACGTGAACAACAACCAAAGATAGCTTTTCGACGTGAGTGCAATTGAATTAAGGACCGAGTAAAGTTCGACTAAGATAGTAATTGACATGATCATGGAGCTCGTCATCCTCCTGGAATAGAACCCTACTAATCCTATCCTTGAATGCGACAATGTAAAGTAATTAATCTCTATTGTAGTCGGGAAGCGTCGACACCAAATATTTCTTCAAAGCATCAAAGGACTCTTGGGCTCTCTCATCCTGGATAAAAGGGGTGTCCTCCTTCAAAAGACACATGAAACCTTTAGTGATAGTAGCATAGTTCAGTATAAACCTAAGAAGAAAGTTAGATTTCCCCTGTAGACCTTGAAGTTGTCTAATTATGCGCGGGGGAGGCAACCGAAGTATCGCCTCAACCTTGAGAGGATCTACCATGATTCCAGTCTCAAAAACTAGAAAACCTAAAAGACAACTAGACTTAACGCAAAAGATGCATTTGCGAGGGTTTAACCAGATCCTGTAATAACGACATCTTTCAGAAACAAGCCGAAGGTGAGTAATGTGATCCACTCTCTTGTGAGAGTGAGCAGCAAGATCATCAAGGTAAGATTTGACTATGTGTTTAAGATCATGAAACACGAAATTCATGGCACGTTGAAAGGTTGCTCCAGCGTTTTTAAGGCCGAAAGGCATCTTTCGGTATGCAAAAGTTCCCCAAGGAAAAATAAATGTCGTCTTGTATTGATCCTCGCGTTTAATTTGAATTTGATTATATCCTGAAAATCCGTCCATGAAAGAAAATACTTCGCTTCCCGCACACTCGTCCAGAATCTGATCAATGAAAGGTGTGGGGAAGTTGTCTTTTGGATAGGCCTTGTTCAAGTCATGGAAATCCATAGATACACGGATGCTTCCTTGCTTCTTATCTACGAGAACGGGGTTGGATACCCATTCAGTTAAAGGAACCGGGTAGATGAAGCCAGTGTTAAGTAGCTTCTCCACCTCTACTTTAATAGCAGGGGACTTTCGAGGGCTGACAACTCTAAGATGTTGCCGAAAAGGTTTAGCATCCAGATACGTTTTAATTTCATGTTTGAAAATACGAGGATCGATCCCTGGCATCTCTTCATAGGACCAAGCAAATTCTCAAAATTCCTTGAAGAGCTCAGTGTATATCAGTATTTATTCTGGCGAACAATCTGCATCGATATTTACGTTTTCAACCTTACCAGGGGTACGAGAGATGTCGATCTGGATGGTAGGAGAAATACTTGCCATATTTCCTTCATCATAAATGTTGTGCGTATCTAGTGGAACTACGACGTGACCGACTATCTCACTCAAGGTAGATCGAAAGTCGTCTTATTCGATTCTTTCAAGCTCTATGAAAAAATAAGAATGGTGATGCATATCATCCCAAGGTTTGTTGGGACCATTCATGGCTTCGATGATGGCTTCATCCGAAGGCAAAGTCCCATAAAGGAAATCATGTGAACAAGACAACGAGGTGGCCCACACAGTCCTAGACACGAGATCTTCCTCATCCATTGGCGAGAAAAATAGGATCAGGATCGGCGGAAGAGTCAAGAAGAGCTCGATACGTAATCTCTTTTGCCGATAGCGGCATGGCCATCCCACCATGCGACTGTCCTTCACAAGACAAAGTTGGGGAAGGTAGGGTCCATGGATCATCAAAATAATACGTGCGGAAAGGAATGGACCTCCTAGTTGAGACGGGCCTATTGGACATGGCGTAAACTTGATGGTTTGGTGCTGAGAAGTCGAAAGTACCCATAAGGGAATAATACATTCCTACACCAACATTCTCGGTTTCCTGCCGAGAATTGTCGATCACAAGGATCGACTATCCAAGAGAGGTATTAGGGCTAGGGTACGCAAAGGATAACTGATTGATCGCCACAATATTCCCTTCATGAGGAAAACAAAGAGTACGAAAAATGAACAATAAGATGGCGATCATAGCATAAGTCCAATTGCAACCGAGTAACAAGTTATAATCAAGAGGTGCATCCACTACCTCTACTTCCACCTCTACCATCTTCTCGCCTAACTGGACTGGAAAGGCAGGGAGAATATCGTGAGGGTGAAAGGAATGACCATCAAAAGTAGTCAACATGTTTGATGACTAGGAAAGGGTCGGAGAACCGAGAGATTTCCAACAAACCAGGGACATCACACACGTAGCAACGCCTTCATCAACAATCGCACGTTTGATGGTATACTTTGAGTACTCCACATGGATTTGGAAAGCCACATGGTAAGGCAAGCGAGGCTTAACATCTGTGATGTCAAACTTGATAAGCTTCGAGCCACTGGGTTCTAGAGCTCCTAGAGCAGACAGTAAGGCATTCCTCTGTGAAGGACACGTCTAGAGTACCTCCAAAGCTGACATAGCATAAGGGGTTTGGCCCAGGTCCTCAAAAATAGAGTAGTTCTTGGAGGCTCTAGCACTTGGATTATGGGTAGAGCGCTTGAGTACTCCTTCCGGAATACGAGGTTGTGGCTCTGGTTTCTCAATCTGTAAAGTCGTCTCCGGGGGAGGAGGGGGAGATTCTGGACTAGGAATAATTTGCTTAGAACTATAGTCTTGAGATCGAGTGGCTATATCAATTTTTTCATCAACGATATTGATACATACACGGTCGCCATCCTGTGACTGCTGGTTTTGACCTCCATTAGTCGTATTTCCGGTGTTTGAGGAGCTCGAGGCTAAGTGATGATTATGTGGGAATGGATTTGTCAGCACAACGGACGATTGAGCTAAAAGCCTCGCAGCTTCTACAAGTTTGGGGCACAAATGGGTAAGGTGATCATCTGTACAAAGCTTACAGGGAAACTTCACCTTACGTTTTTCTCGTTTTTCCTCTCCGGCACTATTACCTATCTTCTCATTATTGTCCTTGGATTTATTACCATCTTTCCCACCCTTACGATTATTACGTCTTTTCTTCTTATTCTGTCCTAGTGGTTGGCTACCATTTGGGTTGGTCGACGATTGCACTGAGTGTACGTCCATCGACTGAGTGGGAATGGAGGATACCGACGAAGCAGGTCCTCCTACAGACTGGTTTAAAGACTTTACATTGGTGGATCCTACAATGCCATCAACATGAGGTCCAGGCTTTTGTCTAGGGTCATAAGTAGACCGTGGTGCACCAGGAAGGAGGTGGTATAGCATCCCAGACTGCGCATATGTCAAATCTAACTGATGGGCTCTAAAGATAGCTTCTTCCTCATTGGTAACCCTAGAAGTAGGAACGTCCATCAAGATAGGAGGATGTAAGGACTTAAGAAACCATTCTAACAGAAAGTTCAGGGGTATAGGGGTCTTAATCAACCTCTTCCGTCTACGCCACTCCTAGACATGGTCTGAGATATGAGTGGTGGTATCCTAGCGTAAAGTAGACAACAACTCTAAACTAGCATCATAACGAATGGGAAACTTGAAGTGGTTAAGAAAGACCATCACCAACTGATTAAAGGTTCCATATGCCCCCCTTGGTAGCTCAATATACCATTTCACAGCAACTCCGATAAGAGTGCATTCAAATAATCTCAAATGAATAGAATCATCGTTAAGGGAGCTTGATAAGCACCAAAGGTGAAAGGTAGTGACATGATCACGAGGATCCTCTCCACTCTTACCCTCAAACTTTGGTATGTCTAAAGGAAGTTTGGTGGGGACCGAGGGCCATGTAGGATCCTGACTCACATGGTCACTCATTAACTTAGTCAAATATGGAAGATTAAGCGTGGCCAGAAAAGGGAGGCGGGGTTGCGTCATCTGGCCCCAACCTCCCGAGAAAGATTGCACTTATGGATTCGAAGGCCATCCAGGGTTCTGGTAAACACCATGGCCATGTACGTCATTATAAGGCCTCCTCTGGGCTAACTCATATAAGGTGGGTTGGGCATCATTCCAGCTGGAATGTTCTATTGAGGGTTATAGAAACTACCCCCAGCTAGATTAGATCCAGGTTGGGGGTTGCCCAAAGTGTGAAACTGGCCTCCTCCAGGTCGAAAACCAGAGGATAGAGGTGGATTCGTCATGCCAAGTGTATTGGTTGAAATCTGCACTAAGGAGGTGGGATTGAAGGATGAAACTTGAGTCAAAACTTGTCCACCAGGTTCACTATTCCACCCAGAAGTAGGAGGATTGGACCCAAGGTTAAAAGCAGGCATACCTCCCATATAAGGAGTCATTTGAGGGGTTTGAGATCAATCAAATGAAAAGGGAGTGTACGGAGGTGTGATTTCCCCAAGCCTAATGCTAGCATTAGGGCCAGCAACTGGGATGGAGTTTGAAAACTATGAGGTGAAGTTAGGCATACCATAATAAAATGGACTAGAAGCCACAAGGATGGACTAATCATTGTAGCCCAATGAGTGGCCAAGAGACCCAAAGGGGTTCGAGGTGGTAGTATGAGCATTAACTATAGGTCATGCCATAGTAATGATAGGTGTCTTTGGTACCACAACCATGGATGTTGCAGGAGTCGAAGGGGTGCCATTAGCTATAGTGGGTATGGGAGTTGAAGGGCTCCCAAAATTCTAAAGACAAGGTTCATTACTCATCCTTGTAGAATCCCAAGTCTGAGCGGTGGATGTGTGTGTACCACGTGTAATGAATCTCCCACGTGGGCTTAACAACTAGTCGGTCAGATCCCCCTGGAGAGGAAATCCTCCATAGGGGCACCCCATTTATTGCCCATTTATGTTCCCGACTAGCTAGTGTTAGGAGAAATCTGCTATCAAACCATCCTACAAAGATACAATGCAACTTTTGTGAAAGAAAAGAAGCGGGCTTTCATACTGTATGGGTTTCATATCGGCTTCTGGATGGTCAAAGACACCACACATGCTAAACAACTTAGGCTAGGTCAATTGGAATTTCGGTTCCAAACTGGTCGATTCCGCAAACACGATCCCAAGGGATTGGTCCTACAGCACGCGTCATAGGTATCATCATGTTGGCCCTATGCCCATGATCGGTTTGAGGATGAAGTTTTCACCAAGAATGCTCAAGACTGAGATGTGGTGGCAGCTAGGAAGGCTGATCCTAGAGGAACCTGGTTTAGAGCTATGAACTACAAAGAGTAGGCCACATTTTTGGAGCAGGCAGTTCAAGGAATTGATCGACACCCTGAAGCAACAGTAGCATATGAATTGGAGGAAGAAACAAATGATCCCCAAGAAGACATTGAGGTTGCAGAAACTCATCAGGGATCCCCCGTACAAATAAGAGTTTCCCCTTAAGATCAAATGGCTCGAGAGTGTGGCACACTTTTATACCAACAAGCTCAGTTACTAATGAAGCGGATGCAGGATAACCCGTATCTTGCCATAAGACCCGCGATTCCAACTACTGTCCAAAGTGTCTCGATGGAGTCAAGTGGCCCCAATCCCACAAGTCCTGATAACACCAATGGGTTAGGTTCTTGATAAAAACACAAGCGTCCAATCCCTTGAGCACTCTTATACATATATATAGTGACGACAAGAGCCCAGAGCGCCCTAGTGGAACCCCGATACACATCCAAGAAGAAGTAGGTCCCAAAAAGACTCCTTCCCCAAGTCCCGAAAAGACCTCTTCCCCTGGACCCAAGGATCGTGATGAGGAGGTCCCACAAAAGGAAGCTGAAGCTGAAGGTGGTCTCAATGCAGGAAAGTCTGATGAACCGAAAACAGATGCAGGCCCGAGTGATGAGCCTCTGCAAAAGGAAATCGATAGTTCCACGGTCGATGAGTAAGTAAGTGACAAGTCTATGCCTGACACCTCTATTATACCCAATACTCAGATCCCCAGTGAGTAAAAAATATAAGTTGGATCTACAAGGCAGAACGAAGAAGTTTGAGAGCCCACTCTCGAACAAATATACACTGCTGGAAGCTTGGGAAACAATCTCACATGGAGTGATCAGCAGATACCAGACTCGGTAGATGAGGTCGTAGACATCTATGCAATATCCTATGATTAAAAGAGAAAGACTATCGTTCAGAGGACCGCAAAGAAGAGAAGAATCACCTTGGATCATTCCATCATAGTCACCATTGAGGAGAATTTAATCAATACAGTAGATGCCCGTACGTTTGAGTTGATTGGTGTGGGAAGAGCCCTCTCAGAGGCCGCCCATGACAGAGCTAAGAGAGATGAAAAGGAGCTTGCCGCCACCCAAAAGGAGCTCGAACACTTGCACAATCTTGTCAATTACTATAAGGGTGATACACAAAATGTTGTGTATCTAAAAGATGAATTCGGTAAAGTTTACGACGAGTTCAAGAAGGAAAGACACCTGTTAATATCGAATATAGCCGAATTTCAGGAAGACACTCTCATGGCATTCGCGACATGTAAGGAAATGGAGCGATGGTATGAGAAGGCGTAGTAGGCGGTGGAGAGGCTCGAGTATATTGAGGCAATCCAGAAAGGTCGAGAAAAGGAAGACCACGACATTCGGCTAGTAAGTAAAAGTAGTCTCAATCGCATGAAGCAATCGACCGAATACTGGGCTAAAATGTCTCGAGTTCCACACAGAGAAATCCAAGAACAATGGGTCAGATGTCAGAAGCACTGGGATAAAATCAATAAAATAATGAAAGATATTGGACTCCTCGAGTTCGGTACCCTCGATATGTTTATCGATCTAAATGAAATAATCAAGTTGTGCGCCAAACAAGATGTGTTATGGGCCGAAGAATGTGCAAAAGTCATCGATGCAAAGCCGGGGCAAGTGCAACAGTTCGTAGGACATCCGATCAAAGCCCGAACCATGCTTCAACAATTGAACTTCAGTCTCACAAAGTATCGGGCGCACGCGACAGACATCATAGGGATATATGTGGCTCCAATGGAACAACACAGATTTCCATGGGCCAACACCTGTGAAGAACTCTTTATCAGATGGTCTGATTATGAAAGAAGCCACCCTTTTCAAGAAACATCTCGGGTGGACTGTTGAAAGACTGTTAGATAATAACGCCACGTGGCAATTTTTTATTAGCTCAAATTGTATTTAGCCGTTAATTACTGTTAAACTTTATATTATAAATAGAGACATCGACCAATGAGTTAAGGGTCGATGGTTGTTGCAAGAACTCTTTCTTTTGGTTGTTGATAATTATTTTGAGATTACTATGAATTGAGAAGTCCTTCTGGACCAAAGACAAGCTATCTTCGTCAGATGTATGTGATTGGAGTTGGAGAAGAATTACTTCATTTCCTGTTCCATCAATGTTGCAGTAAATGAGTAAGAGCAATTGATTATGTTGTCAAGTTATCTAGTGCAATGTTTTGATGTTCTTTGCTTTAAATGATGAAGATAAATCATTGTGCTATTATGTGATGAATGTTATGGTAGATGAATTATTTTTCTAACCATGATCTTGATTACATATGTGTTATCTTTTAGTTAATTAGTTCTCTCAGACAATAATTGGATGTTCATTTGGTTGATGTATTATTACTAGGCCTTTTGGCATAAAATCGTTGCCTGCATGTTCAAGTAGCGGGTTATCCCAAGTTCGACCTCTTCCCAATAGTTTAAACCTATGTCCTGTTGTTTGTCAAGTTGGTTTATACTGGCTTGCATCTCTCACACTAGCCCCACCCAAGAGAAATACAGAAAAATAATTGTCCTAACTGAAGAAGAGCCTCCAATAGAAGATACAAAAGCCCATCGATAATCAGGCCAGATCACAATATCTAGAGAACCATTCCACTCCAAACACTGCAGAGTCTAATTGGGCCTCGGTGGCGGGTTTGGTTCCTGCTGTTGAGTCAGGGGATTTAGGCCCCATCAACACTGTGCAAAGCTTATAGGGAAACTTCACCTTACGTTTTTCTCGTTTTTCCTCTCCAACACTATTACCTGTCTTCTCATTATTGTCCTTGGATTCATTACCATTTTTCCCACCCTTACGATTATTACGTCCTTTCTTCTTATTCCCTCCTGGTGGTTGGCTACCATTTGGGTTGGTCAACAATTGCACGGAGATACATATGAAGTTGGTCCTCCTACAAACTAGCTTAAAGACAACTCTTTTATCCGGTTTGTCACCAAGTCTGTGGACTTTACATTGGCGGATCCTAAAATGCCATCAGCATGAGGTCTGAGCTTTTGTCTGGGGTGGTAAGTAGACCGTGGTGCATCAGGAAGGAGGTGGTATATCATCCTAGACTGAGCATATATCAAATCTAACTGTTGGGCTCTAAAGATATCTTCTTCCTCATTGGTAACCCTGGAAGTAGGAACGTTCTTCGAGATAGGAGGATGTAAGGACTTAAGAAACCATTCTAACAGAAATGTCGGGGGTATAGGGGTCTTAATCAACCTCTTCCGTCTACGCCACTCCTGGATATGGTCCAAGATATGAGTGGTGGTATCTTGGGGTAAAGTAGACAACAACTCTAAACCAGCATCATAACGAATGGGAAACTGGAAATGGTTAAGAAAGACCATCACCAACTGATTAAAGGTCCCATATGCCCCCCTTGGTAGCTCAATATACCATTTCGCAGCAACTCCGATAAGGGTGCGTTGAAATAATCTCAAACGAATAGAATTTTCATTAAGGGAGCTTGATGATCACCAAAGGTGAAAGGTAGTGACGTGATCACCAGGATCCTCTCGATTCTTACCCTCAAACTTTGGGATGTCTAAAGGAAGTTTGGTGGGGACTGTGGGCCATGTAGGATCGTGACTCACAGGGTCATTCATTAACTTAGCCAAATCTGGTAGATTAAGCGTAGCCAGAAAAGGGAGGCAGGGTTAAGACATCTGGCCCCAACCTCCCAGGAAAGATTTCTCTTGCAGATTCGAAGGCCATCTAGGGTTCTGGTAAACACCATGGCCCTGTCCGGCATTATAAGGCCCTCCTCCGGGCTGACTCATATAAGGTGGGTTGGACATCATTCCAGCTGGAATATTTTGTTGAGGGTTATAGAAACTACACCCAACCAGATTAGATCTAGGTTGGGGGTTGCCCAAAGTGTGAAACTGACCTCCCCCAGGTTGGAAACCGGAGGATAGAGGTGGATTCATCATGCCAAGTGTATTGGTCGGAATATGCACCAAGGAGGTAGGATTGTAGGATGAAAATTGAGTCAAAACTTGTCCACCAGGTTCACTATTCCACCAAGAAGTAAGAGGATTGTACCCAAGGTTAAAAGCAACCATACCTCCCAAATCTCAAGTCTGACTGATGGATGTGTGTGTGCCACGTGTAATGACTCTCTTCCTTTTAGAAGGCAAGGACACGAAATCCGGTGGTAACTGTAACAAGCGATAGGACCGACGGGGCGATTGGCCCAACTCCACGATGACCTAAGACTCTAAAGATAAAAATATATCCTAAGGCCAAATAGTAAGCAAAGAGCACACCAAAAGTCAAATGACCAATATGCATGCAAACGGGCAAAAATGGTTGAGTGGCCTCCCTACCTAAAGAAGGTATGTCTCGTCCAAGAGGGACTTGAGACTCCCCGCTAAAGATCGGAGGTAACAAAATCAGTTATAGGGGCCCTCATGGGCTTAACAACCAGTCGGTCAGATCCCCTCGGAGAGGTAATCCTCCATAAATTTTGTGTGTTGTTCGACCCCTATCTGACCCAGGGTACCTGCAGAATAACCCCTGCAAGTAACCTTTGAGATACCTAAGTCAAGCAACTAATAAACCATTGTATAACTGATGCACAAATGAGCAGTCGAAAGTCCAGATCATCGTATGGGAAGGGTAGCAAAGCCCGAAACCTTGAAAGTACCGCCTCTCACAAAGGTATGGGCACTAGCAAGATCCCCAAATATGAATAAATCCATAGAAATATCTCTGACGCTAGGCGAGTATTCGGGGGATATCCCTTCAACCAACTTCGCGCGACCTCGTTATTAACTCCAGTGTGAGCGGAACCTCCTGATCTTACCAATTATATAATGGGTTTCTCCACTCCCCAATTCAGACACATATGTTGATTTAATTGCCTTGGAGAAGTTTACTCACAAAATCCTATTCCAAGGCACTAAATCCTAGACTAGTTTGTGCACCCTAGAAAATAAATTTGTTACTAATAAATTTTAGATTATAGCGTTGATTTTATGGTCGTGATTACTCAAAAAGTTATATGGTAATGAAACCAATGGTGTTATGACTCTGCAATAAAGTAAATATGAAGATAATGCAAAGTCCTAACTTTAACTTTTGATGAATGATATGCTCCTAAAAAAATGATGCAATTTCCAAATTCAAATCTACGATTCAAAAGTAAAGATGCAATCTTTCACTGTATGTACTAAGCTAATGATAAAAATTCGAAAGAAAAAAATGCCAAGCAATGCAAAATGCCTATTTTTTTGTATTTTCAATATATTAAAACTGAAAATGTATGGACTGAAAAGTAACTTGATATATAAACCTATTGTGTATAAAAGAAAGATAACTCAAGTAGGATATCAAGCAACAAAGCACCCAACCCAATGTATAAGGACAATAAAAATGAAAAGATGAAGAGAAAAACTTTGCCCAAAAATTCAACAAACAGAGGGTTTCCTGTCATCCCACTAACACTCAACAGGCACTACAAAGACCTAAGAAGGCTCATCAAGCATAAAATCCCACCCAGCTAACACCGGGCCAAGCAAAAAGGCAAGGAAAAAGGGTGTACGTGATTGTTTGGGCAAACAACACGTATATATGTAGCTTGCAGTGAGACAACATGCGTGTGTACGCAACTATCAGGCAAAAAGGCACGTATATGCTTTGAAACAAGGCCAGGCAAGGGAAAAAAGGTTGAAAACTCAGACCTAGAGTGAACAAGAGTTGTCAAACAATGACACGACAAGAACCACAATAGAAATGAGAGAAATCTAAGGAGAAGAGTACCTCGAACACTAAGAAAGAAGATTCATCCCCAGCGGAGTTGCCAATTTTGTTACAAGGAAAATCTCTCTATGTCTAGGGTGAACCACAACAGACAAGAGTGACTGTAGAAATCAACTCAATTCCAACATATGATATATAAATTAATGTGCAAAGGAGGTAAGAAATAGGCCTACCTCATCCAAACGTTTGATGATGTCCATCGTTGAGTGCTTTGACCCAAAACTTTATACCTGCAACAAGTTCTCAACAAACAAGCAAAGAAAGCATATAGTGATAATATAACATGTTAGCACATTAGATATCATAATCCATTGATATTCAAAACAAACATGCCCATGGATCATAACACATATATTTGCAAGATATCAATTGGACGGGAAATGAGTATTTCTATTCATAAATGATCAGCAGAAGTGAAAACATTACAGACTTCTGTATCAACACGGTTCGGAATCGAGAAACCAAGTTCCTTATAATTGGGTCTCCACCACTTCAATCCTCCACAAAAGGCAAGCTCATATAAGGGAGACAAAGAGGTTCTCCATCAATAAGGGAAGAGCTCGGGAGCTGAACACTGTGTTCAGACTTAAAGGACAAAGGGATGCAGACTCAATAATGAAGTAATAATTTCTCCAGAGTGACTTTGCTCTCAAAGTTGAATTATCTCTCTTTTTCCATAGCTCGGATTTGGCTTATTTATAGCCTTCAAAATGCAATTGAAGGGTCGAGTCGGAACGTTTCCAGTATATGCAAGGCCAAGGATCAGAGATCTTCTGTCGTGACATGGAAACCCGACATTTATTTTTGATTTTATGGCACAAATATCGATGTACACGAGCTGTAGTGGAGCAGCCAGCGTATACGCATGTTGTATAACTTGCAAGGTGCATACAAGTGGAAACATATTTATTTTTGTCTCTGGATTCATTAATCAGGGAAAGTAAGTCTGCATAGGGAAATGGAGTAAGGCCCTCTCTTGAAGATTGCATAGGGTGATGCAAATCTTGTTCTAACATGGTCTACAAGTCATCTTCTTTCCCCTTCTCTTCCACTTAGTTTTCTGACCTCTAGGGGAATTTCCATCTTCCTTCCCTTTCCCTTACCTTTTCCCTTAGGGTCTCCGGGATTGCCTCCCAGGAGTGACCTTAGTCACCCCTAAGTGCAGGACCTACATTGGGGTGACATTGGGTGTAGTCTCCCATAGTTATAGCATTTGCTTTTGTGCTTGGGTCGGGCTTTTCCCAACCTACAACTTGTGCGATAACACTCCCACTACAAAGACATTTATAGAGATGGATATCACACATGGCTTTGCATGTCAATGACACCATGACCATGAAGTAAACCCCATGACTTGGGTACTGGCACACCTTATAGGGTTCTATGATGGTCCTCCCATATCTAAAATTGGAAAATTGCATAAAGTCATAAGCTAGTGTGAAGTATGAATAAGATACCTAATGTGAATTACTAACGTGGATTTTTAATTAACTTGTGACTTAAATTTTATGATTATTATATCCATGATGGTTGGTCTGACTCGATTCTTTGATCCCTTGATTGATGATGATGCACCATTGAGATGGTCCTTTGAAGGACATTTTGATGTTTCTATCACACTGTATGGAGGATGTTGCACCCACGATGATGAGTGTTGGGTCATGTGATGACTTAGCATGATTTTTGATAGCCTCCACCACCTCCTAGACCTGGGACATTGCACCATTGTCCCGATGGGTCACTCAAAGGGCAGTAATCCCCCCACCTTGGACATTGCACCCCTTGAGGATGTTAGGTTTTGGTTGGATGGAATTTCCCTTGATGATGGTGGTACACCTCTTTGGAGAGGTTATGGATCCCCTTTCCATGATGACATCGTGCTTGGAGGCTAGGATGTTGCACATGCAGAGGATGATGTCTCACTTGAGGATGATGGACACATGCTTGAGCCGACCTAGCATTTGGATGATGAGTTGGCACCTTGTGGATGAGGAGATTTGACCTTTTTGATGAGGAGGCATGACCTTTTATGATGCTTTTCACCTTTTGGGATAGATACATGACTTTTGGAGCTTTGTACCCCTTGAGGAGATAATGTTAACCTCTTTTAGCCTTCTACACTCACACGTGTGGCACTTTTAGAGGACGATTTCATGTTTTAACATTATGCCATTGTTTTAGAGGAATTTTTGGGGTCATCTTAAGACCTATCCACCTTGTATCATTGATTTTTCTGTTTTAGGGGCTTCTTAGAGAGATGACACGCTTGGTTTCCTCATATATATGGAAGGAGCACTACCTCATTGTAGATCATAATACAACTTGTGGAGAATCACTACTACTCTTCTCTTCTTTACATCTCTATCACTATGGATGACTTATGTGCCTTCTCTTGGAGATGATCTTTTCTACGCTTTCAAGTTTTGATGGATGATTTCATGGTGATCATTGATTCATCTAGTAAGTGCTCTTCCTAAGTCTTTGTTGGTTTATTTATTGGAATGTATTAAGTGTAAATGTGTTTATCAAAGTGGTGATAGTGCATGTTACCTTGTATTTCTCTTGAATAAACCTTGTCTTGAAACCACATGAAGGTTTGTAGTGGACTACCTTCCCTTGTTAATCATTTTGTTGAAGCTTGCTAAAAGACACGAGAATATTTCTAGGGTTTGTAGTGGACTACCCTAGTTTTATTCTTGTAGGATAACATCCTAGGGTTTGTAGTGGACTACCCTAGGGTTTTATTCTTAAGTCTTACTTTTACCTTTTGCCTCCAAGAAAAAGGATTTTCTGACTCCATATGTCCAAGAGAACAAGAAGACACTAGTATTTCTCCATTATAGTGAGTATCAAACCCTAAATTCACCATCTCTTTGATTTTCCATGGTTAGATTAGGGTTTGCAGCAATTCACATTCAATTTTCTTCCATCTTCTCGCTTGATGTCTAGGGTTTTATTGGCATTTTCAACTTGAAGTACATCTTGACATCATTAATTGCATTGTTGTTGTGATTTTCAGCCCTCTAGGACTTGTCATTTTCCATCTTTAGGTTTGTTTCACGCCATCTACATTTCAACAAGTGATTGTTACTAAACCCTATTTTTAACTTGCATTTTCAGCCATAATTTATTGCATAATTAACCTATTTCAAGGGTTGTTTTATTTTGTTGTTGTAACTTGACATATTGCTGAAGTAGTCATCATTAATACATGTTTTATAACAGCCATAGCTTTTATCTTGATTTGTAGTGTTTGGTGCATTTATTTGACTTATTTTGACTTGGTAAATATCATTTATTGTCCTAGATACTTCATATATGAAAATAAAGAAACTACTTCATTAAACCACCTTTTTCTTGCTTTGACAACCCTGACATAGTGGTGGTGTGTTTGGGTAACTAATATAGGAGGCCTTAGAATTGACTTTATCTTGCTATAAGATTCCTTGAAGTTGCTAGAGAAGCCTCCCTTGTGTTGGATTTTATCCTTCACTAAACCGAGGGAAGTAATTGCTAAGGTGGCAATGACAAATACTTCCAAATTTACACTTGTCTTGCACCTTGTGAGAGGC
>ML830431.1:73263-85945 GCA_009831015.1 Picea engelmannii | reverse complement strand
CCCAACGTTGTGAATAAGGGGACTTTTGGGCTTGGCTCGGCCTCTACGCGAAACGACTCTTCACTGGAAGGGAGCATTCTAAAACCCTGTGACCATGCTTATGGAACCTATGGAATTTGAAAGGTAATACCTCATAGTCCAACGGATGTCGAAAGGTTTCCATCTCGCAAGAGAAGCATGGTATCTAGTAGACCCTTCCTAAAATTGAGAGACACTAAGATCCAAGCCACTGACATTTTACTAGTTGTGGAGAAGGACATATATGCTTTCATAAAATATCCCAGAGTTTTGCTGACTTTCTCAAAACATTTCCAAATCTAGCATTCTGGAGGCAGCTGAGGAAGGCAGACCCAGATTGGGAGCTAATCAATCCTTTCACAATTGGCATAAAAAAAAGGGGTCAATCTTTTCATTAAAAGTGGTGACAATTCTATGGAGCAAGGTTCACCAAGAATTCTTCCCACGTCAAAAGCTGAATGAAATTTAAACATAAACCAACCTTTTTCAAGAGAATGTACCGAGGGAAGATTTATCCCCACGGCCTTCCATGAACCAGAGACCCCCTCTAAGAGATCTTCATGGATGAAAAAATTCTTGTTTACACATCCCACCATTGCCTTCTCTACAAGAATAAGAATCATAGGAAACATGATGTCATTTATGTTAGCATTGAGAGTCACTCTCATATCTCTATAGGATAAGCCTAGTACCCATAAAATAGGTTTGTAAAAGTAGATGTATGATATAATGTCAAATGGAAAAAACTTAGCATGGAAATGTTCCAACATAGAAATTCTAGGCCAGCATGCATAAGAAAATGAGGTTTTGGATATCTTCAATTAGTGATTTAAAGATAAGTATGGGTAGATGGAAGACTTAATGAGAAGGATGAATAAGTTTGTTATAATCATCAAGCCTTACTAGCATATAGGTGAAGAAAAATCTTAGACACAAGAACTTCTTGATCTAAACCTTAAAACATTGATAACAATTACAGAAGCATCATAACCAAACATACATTACAACACAACTATAAAATCTCAATTGAATCATTAAATAATGAGAAACCTGAGTAAGAGAGAAGTAAGATAATGAAAGGAAGCTGACTTCTACTAATCAAAATGTCTCAGATCTCATACATAAAACCAAAGTATGGCTTTGTCTTATCAAAACATTACAACATGGAGTCTATGCTCAACCATTCGAACCTCAAAATATCATTATGATGTTGTATATATAGTATAAACAATAAGTAACAACACGAAGTGCGCGTTGGATCCTCTAACCTAGGATTCTCCCACTAAAACTGAAAATCTAACATCTGTACAAGTGGAGACAACATATTGCTAGAAACATGGAAAATGTTGGCAACAACTCTAGCACTATAATCTTTGCATAATGATTTGTTCCTTGGGCGCATCTTCATGAGTGTCATATGTCCACCAGCTCCAACTGTCCTCCAAACATTTATGCTAAGATCCATCTGCGACCTGGTGACCATTCATTCCCTCAAAATCCATCAAATCTGGAATGGGCAGTGAATACAAAATTGTTGATTGTATCATCCAGTTCGTAGCATATTTTGTATCGAATTTCATAGCAGATTCCATAGTGTCCTCCTGTGTAACTGTCTTGCAGCAGATTCCATAACGAAGTACAATTTTTTTTCTGACTAGGTGATTTTGTAACGGATTTTGCGGCGACTATGCAACTTTTGCATGCGTAAATTCTTTTGCAGTGATTTCCATAGACAACCTGCAAATATGTCTGTGTAGATCATTTTGCAGCACCAGGCACTACAAAATTTCCTCTAGCTGTCTGTGTAATGCAGTTTGAACCAAAATTCTTCAAAAACTTTAGCCAAAGCTGTATAAGCCTGTAGATGCCTCCAAATAGGGTGTAAGCATGATACTTTCCACAAAACTTCAAAAACGCATGGATGACCATTCTTGAAAATTGAGGGCCTTTCAACCACTCCATCTCATCTCCCGAGTCTAGCACTTCTCCTTGTTTCATCTTCAACTAGCACACTAATATTTCTCTGAGATAAATCATCTTTTAAGTGTTGTAACTCATCTTTAAGCTTTATGTTATGAGATTGTAAGTCTCTATTCTTCCTGTACAAATTTCTAAGTTGCCTATGAAGGGGAAAAAATCTCCTTGATGTGAACTTAGCTAGCTCGATAGTTTTCTTATACATATCCATGAGCTCCTTCATCCCTTTCCTCTCAACCAATCCTTCTCCCTTCAAGTGGAAATTTTCCTTTCTAGCATCTATGAGTTGTCTAATCAACCTCTTGAAGATGGGGTTATTAGGGGGAGTAGTGATGTCTATGATTTCAAAAAGATTCTCCACATTCTCACCTTTACCCTTATCTTTAATCTTGACATGATATTTTGTTATGGATTCTTGTTCAACATTTTCCTTCTGGGATAATGACATGGTGAAGGGCATCCTAGCTCTAGTCTCAACAACTGTAGTAGGTGAGGGAAAGTGTAAATTTATCCCTTTTTTGGCTATGGTTTTAGCTGAGGGAACTTCTTCTAGTTCTAGTGCAGGATGAGGTGAAATTTCCCTTTATGGAGAGTGATGGGATCCCCCTTCTTCTTCTTCAAGTTCTTTAGGAGCCTCCTTATCTTTGGAAATATGGTTTCCCTTTCTCTTTTTGCTTGTTTCTGTGTGGGAAAAACTATCAGTTGGAAAACGGATCTGCATCTTGGATTGAGGAGTAGGGCCTACATTTAGTTTCATATTTGCAGAGGCAATGAATTTCTCCCAAGTTATGTTTCTTTTATTCAATTCCTCCATTATAAGCATCCTAATAAGCCCTGAGTGGAAAAAACGGGTGTCCATAGCCTTGGACTTGGTTTGGACCCTATCAACCATTTTTCCCATACTTCTAAACAGATAGAAAGGGATATTCATTAAGTCATTTCCCGTGAAGTGGAACAAAAGACTAATGTGATATTGGTAGATCATATTGAATCTTCCCTCACATGTATAATATCTTTGGATGAATTTCAACATATTTACAAATCCCTCAACCAAGTGGCTCCTAGGCACTCCCTTGGACAGATTATCTCCTGGATGTTCTGGTTTGAGGAACTCTTTAGAAAAGGTTGCATTAAGGGTCATAGATTTGAACCACCTTTCACCAGTGTTGGGTATCTTAGTGGCTGCTGCAATGGTGAGATCAGATACTTCCATTTCGAGGGTTCCCACCTTGGTTTTAGTGCCATCAAAATTTAATGAAAAATCCTTGGCTACCTCAGGGTGTCCCCTCTGCATATTCTGATAGAAATTTAGACATCCAACCCTCTGGAAGACCACTCTGATTAAAGGTTCAACATCAAACAAGTGCATATTAGAAGGCCCATTCCTGACCACACTCCCACCCTTGTGATACTTCTTCTATTGAGGTGTATCCATTTTCTATAAACAGGGGACAAAACACTACAATTGTCTGAGAGGTATGTGAGACCAAACAAGGACATAAGTCTTTAAGGTTTGAAAGATGGTCTTTTGAAATATGTCTTCTTTAAGGCTTTAGGGTTTTCCTTCAATTTGACTTCTGAGCTAATGGAAGAGAAATTTGGTAGCTTAAGAAGAGGAACAAAAACCCTTAAGAGAAAAGTATATGCAAGTAGGAAACAAATGTCAAGGTTTTTAAGCTAGCATTTAACCACCATGTAGGGTCATCATCATTTTAATTAGAAAAGCTCTAAAAAAATTTAATGTAAAGAAACTTTAAATGGGAAATATCAAATGACATTGTAAAGGAAAAGATTTGATGCAGGTTACATGACTAGAGGATAATGATACTGAGTTTTATGTACAGTTTGCAACACTGGAACAAGGGATACATAACACAATTCGTCGTGAATTTCATAGTATAACAACGAGGGACAAGATGAATATAAGTACAATCGCTATGTCAGCTAGCTTGGCTCAATTGTAGTAGGACAGGTTGAGAGTACTGCAGATAGGATTAGAATTTAGTGTGGGCCCATAAATCCAAGAGAAAAACATTATGCCTACCAAGGCCTCTGGATCAAGCCACATGTGCCACTTGGCACACAACTTCCTCCAAAGTGTCCGTCAAACATTGGATGATGTAAAGGGTCACAAAGGTGACATCATGGACCTTCCAAGGCCTATATAATAGAGGGAGGGAAATACCCCCATGGGTCCAGGCCTGCTAGACCATCTCTAGTGGAACGTCCTCCTCTCTCTCTAATGAAAACCTATGATATGTCTTTGCCCCTGGCTGGGATCTCAACATCCATCTGGTGGGATTTTATCCCCATGGGGGTCTGAACTAATCATATCCCCATGTGTACCTTTTTTTTGGGTGTGGCACTGCAACAAAAGAAAGTACACCCTCCATGGGCTCATAAGTCACAGGGATCATAGCAATTTCAATCACATCTAATAATAAAGTTATTTAAACATGTGCATAAAACCCCCTTTTCCCAGATGAGTGCTCAAAGATGTTATGCTATTCTACAAGCTAGGTTTGGAGGGGATGTTAGGAGGTCCTATTGGGATAATTCTCATTGGGCATGGGATGATTCCAGGTGAAGACAAATCCATGCCATGTAAGTGGATGAGGTGGTAAGGGATGTTTGAGCAATGGGTGTAGTGATTACAGGGGAATTTATGGCTTACCTATGGGTGCCTCTCAAGAGCGTGAGTTGCTCATTTTAATAGATGAAATTTTTTTCAAGCCCATTCAATGCCTTTTCTATTTTTATCTTATTTCTTTTTATTTCAAGAGACTAGTTAGGGGACACTGTCCTGGCATGGTGACTAGTGGTGACAATGTTACCCACAAGATTTTCATGGAGATGAGAAGGTTGGCTCGTGATGAGATGCCTTTTCTCTTGGATATTCCACCAAGAGCCACTACCCTGGCATGGTGACCAACTGAATGGTAGTTTCATACCGCTACATGCTCATGGAACTAATAGGTTGGCTCGTGATGAGACCCCCTATCCTCCAACTAGGTCTTGATTTAATTATTTTATAGGTCCTTCTGTTTCTTGCTGAGAAGCCTTTTATTTCTTTCTCGGGGATCCCTGGGAGGAGAATCTGAAGGTTTTGTTGTTTTGGCTCTTATCTTTTTCCAGCTACTTTTATCCCTTGGGAATTTAGCCTCATTTTCCCACAAGGTAAGGTACAACCCCTTGCTAGCTTGGAAAACCTAGTTCCTAAACCAATGTATGGGATGGATGAGAGGGGAAAATATTAAAAGTGGTAAGTATGGTGAGAATGGATGATGACCTTTCATCAACCCACCTAGAGGCAACTTAAACCCTATGGGAACCAACTTGTTAGGGCATCCTATCATTCCCCCTAGGTGTGGAAAGGTGGAAAGGCATAAGGTCCAAGCACAATTTAGAAGTAAAAATAATTAAATGCACATATTCAAATGTTTTGAGAATCAATGTGACACATACCATGATACCCAGACTCATTACCTCATGGAGAAAGACGCAATGTCGTTGAAGGACCGGGCCAATGGGATGAATGTTGCTTCTCCTGACAAGGTGGAAGAGATGAAAAAGAAATATGGGCCCTCCAATGCCAAGCTCAATTCAAATGCCTCTCAGTACTCCAAGTCTAGAACCTGTGGGCCTCGAGACGTAATCTCCTTACTTATCCCTAGGTTAGGGGATAACATCTGTCTCCAACTCGGGGACATGTGTTCGTCATAGAGAACATGAGAACCTCATCAAATATGGAATGACCTGTGACCTACTTGATCTCAACAAAATATTATTAGTAGTCATTTGGGGTGGTGATATCACCCCTGGCTCACATATGGTACAGTAAATTAAAATATGAAAGCATATATACAAATGGAGATACAACTACTATAGCATGAAATGAAGATGGTATATACAATGAATGTAAAATGCCTACCTACTTACCTCTAATTACTTGTTGGTTGAATGCTAGGTGTAGTAAAATAGCCAGTGAAACCATCTTAGCAATGTCTCACAATACCTGCCTATGTGCTTCATCATAAAACAAAGCAGTGATAAGTTAACCACAAAAACAACATGAGTTAGAAAATGTATTGTATCATTGGAAATTGTAAGGTCTAACTCATGGAGGCGGGTGGGAGGGAAAAATTGGTTCCAAGTCATTCTCTCAAGAAAGTTCTCAATCCATCTCAAAAAGGGACCGTGAAAAATGAAAGGTTCACTAGACTGACTCAAAGAGTCTGGAGGTTGGCTACCTTGGACGTCTTCACAATCTGAGTTCTGGGAAGGGACTAGAAAGGACCTAGAGCATGGCTAGAAAATTCTTAAGGGAAGGTTGAAAGACTGAGATGATAGACTTTTTCTTGAGGTATTCAAACTACCCTTGAACTCTAGGGTTTGCCTAAGAGGAAACTTAAGACAAAAATCATACTTCCCAACTACACCTTTAATGACATAGCAAGATAAAATAATCGAAGGTGTCTAGAAAACATTATCAAAAAACTCCTTCTCTGGGAAAACAATGTCCTCACCTCTATCAATATCTGAGCACAACAATGGTTGATAATCTTCTTCATGTAATAAATCCAAGTGCTCAGAGGAATAATCATCAAAAACCTCATGGCATGACTTGAAATCACTAGAAGAATATAGCACCAGGTCATCGTTGGGTGTCTAAAAAAGGTTTGTAATCATACCATCTCCTTGCTGCCATTTTTCAAAATTAGTAACCTTATATGATAGTTATAAAGGAAACTTTTGAAAACAACCCTCAATGTCGTAAATGGGATCCCCGTCATATCTAATCACATCCCATTTATGCTTCCTCACATGTATGAATTCATCAATATTATTAACAAAGTCATCATCTTCATCATAACATGAAGGGGTTAGAACATCCAACACTTCTTCACTTTCCAAATCATAAGATAAAGAATCAATAAAAATTTGGAAAGGGAAATAACTCACCTTTCTTACTTCTTCCTGTATAGGAGCCTTAAGTATTTGGATAACTTCATCAAATGGAAACTTGCCTCTACATATTCAACTTTAAGATATAGAGGATTTGGCTTGTCTAAGGGATCCGTTTATCCTTCACTCTCTGAATCATAGAATAAGGTATCATCAAAAAACTAGAAAGGAAAATGACTCACCTCATTCTCTTCACCTTGTGTAGCGGAGATGGGATCTTGGAGAGCTTCATCGGGCTGAGGAGCAATTACCAATTCTTCATCCTCATAATTCACTTCTCTAGTTAAATATTCCTTGCATTCTATTGAATCATGGGAAAAAGTTTCTTCATAAATCTCTTCTTCTATATCAGAGGGTTCCTGGCATTGAGGAGGGTATACATCCTTGAGCTATTATACAATATCAATGGTGAATCCTTCATTCTCTAAGGCTATTGTGATATTTTGAAGGGAATCCTCATATTTCTGGCATCGTGGTTTGACAAATTCAATAAACCTGCTGATGAGGTATACGAAAGATGAAATACCCCTATCCTCACAACAACTCTTAAACCAATCTTCCAAAAAGGATGGTAGAGAAAGTATGAATAATTTTACYAGAACATCCTCCCCTCCCGATTMTATCTTGCTTATATACTTCAAGAATTATACAATGTGAGTAATCAGAAGGCCTCCAATCCYGGAGAKTTKCTTGACCATTTTATATCAAAATGATTCGRGTATCCTTGAAAWWWTTTGAAATTAATAGTCRKATACACTTRTTCCCAGGGTGCCATGATCCCATAACTTGRAAATATCACAGAGTTGAGAGTAAGGTGGCGMCTTGTAAAAGGTTAGTYGAGTTRCYGRATAATTTTCTTGAAACTATCAAAGGGATGAGGGGATCACCCTTAGTGGAGTCGCTAGCTAAGATTTGTAAAGTAAAGKATTTTGWGGGAAGGCTCACCGAGAAGTGTCGTATTTGAGKAKAATTGACTCAGTGTTCCCTGGTGWYGACGCAAAAATGTTATCGCACAATTTGTACTTGCCCAAAATCCAAAGGCAAGTGAATAGTAAATTGGTGTAACATGAGGTTGTSCTATCACTGTCACCTAAATAAGACACCTATTTCTCTTCRGGGGTGAAAKCCCAAGGGAGACATCCCCGGTGACCTGGGGGTTTGAGAAGGAAAAGGGTATGSTAWCGAGAAAATTTCTTCCCCTCTCTTAAGTCACTGATCAAAAAGTACCAAAGGTTTAATAATATGAAGSAAAGATATGCTTAAGTGTACTTGCCTAGAACAAGACAACAAGAGAACACTATTTTGCAAGTAACAATTGATATTAGAGCTTTGTAAAACATTGGAATTTCAATAAAASAAACAAGTTGACATACAAGATGAAGAAAATAGAAATTTMTAACAACAATGTATATATGATGATAACTTCACAATTTATGCTTTCAACAAGCTTCAAAATGACCCAAAATGGTAACCTAAAATTAGCAATATGTTAGCAATTATCAGAAGCTAAGAAGGCAATGTGATAATAAACTTTCACACTTGATTTTAGGAGATTTCACTGTTGTAATATATGGCTGTAGCTTACTTTTGTAACAACAACAAGAATTTTAGTAAATTAGTCTAATCTAAAGTTAGTAATAGTTAGCAAAGAGCTTGAGGTATAAGGCTTAAGGTTTTTTTTCATCAATCAATAAAGTACAAGGTGTTAGCACTGAGGATCACCCTCAGATTGCAAGAGGATAAGCCTAGTACCCATCAAAAGGTTTGTGAGTGTAAATTAATGATTAAAGGTCAAATGGACAAAAATCAACATAAGAATGTTTTAACACAGAAATATGGGCTAGCATGCATAAGCAAATGAGGTTTTGATTAACTTCAATCAGTGGTTTAAGAGTAAAGGTGAATAGAAGGAAGAATTAGTGAGGAAGGTGGATAGGTATACTATAAGAATCATGCCTTCAAGCAGTTAGGTGAAGAAAAACTCAATCAAAAGAACTTCTTGAAGTTAAAGTTTAAAACACTGAAAAAAATTCATAGCAACATTATAATCAAACATCTATTATAACACAACCACAACATCTCATATGGATAATCCAATCATGAGCATTTTAGAATAAGAGGAATTAAGATGATGAAAGGAAATTGACTTCTATTAATGAAAATGTCTCAAGTCTCATACATAACCAGAGAACAACTTTGTTTAGTCAAAGTATTACAAAAAAGGGAGCTCTACTAAACCATTTGAACCTCAACATATCGTTCATGTGATGTATTTATAATCAAAATAATAGGCAACAACTAGAGGTGCAAGATGACCTTCCTCTCCTAGGATTCTCCACAAAAATCTAGCTCCCTCCTGAATAACTGCTTGCAGATTCTGTAGCGCCCCTTTGAAAAACTAATCTGCAAATTCTGTAGCGCCCCTTATAACATTTCTCTGTAGATTCTGTAGCGCCCTTCCTATGTTTGGCTAGGTGATTATGTAGCAACTTTGGTAGTGCAACTACATAACATTTTGTGTAGACGATTCTGTAGCGCCAGACACTACGAAGTCTCTATTGTTTTCTGTGTGATGCAAGAACTCTTCAAAAACACAAAAATATTAGCTAATGGACTAAGATCCTGTTGGTTTCTTATCTTAGTTATACCTTTACATGATTTGACTTAGGTTCAGGTCTACTAGCGATCCAACAAATCCTCTAAAACTATTGGCCCTCCTGGTAAACCATAAGGGAGCACAATGCATAGAGTGCACTGCGTAGTCTTACCCAAGATAATCTTAATGGATGATTGCAATACTCAAGTGCTTGCAGTCCAAGACTTAATGGGGATCTGTGAATTGCGCGCTAAGATTTATATCTAATTATTAAATAAATATACTCCCATTCTAATTCATGCATGTAATGTAATAGGATCCATTAAGCCATTCATACATTATTCTAACATCTACTCATAAATAGTAAAATAGATGCAAACATTCAATCAGATGACACAGGTTTTACCGTGGTTCACCCCCTCCTAGGATACGTCCACAAAGATCTGGCTCTCAATCTCTTTTATTATGGTAGTTCCAAAACTACAACATCACACGCTTTACAACTCATCCTCATTCGGGTCGAGATCTATTATGAGGTGGACTAGATGACACCATGCTCCTCATCCTGTGATATAAACCTCAAGATCTACCCTTCCAAATCCCTACAGCTCCACAACTTACCATATTGGATCACATTACAATCATGTTACAAACTAGTTACTCCTTCTCATGCGAGTAACACTCTATCAAAACCTGAACCGCCCCCTAGACCTCATCTATTTATATGTATTTTTGCCTCATCAGTCATTACATTATCTTACCAAAACATTAACCTATTTAGGTCTTCTTGTATCCTAACCTTGCATGCTTTCCTCCTATGCATGCGCGGTTTCGTCCACTGATTTTCCTACCATTTGTCTTTCTTTCCATTCTTCTTGCATGTGTGCCTCACACGCCTTTTTTCCAACTGTATTTCCTCCACATTGTGCCTTTTGCCCAAAATGGGCCTATGCCCAATAGGCCCCCAACACTGACATCATGACTCTTCTTGAGTCACTGCCTGACTTATGCAGCTGTCACTTCTTTCTTCCTGCGCCTATTACTGCTTGCTGAAGTGCATCATACATTTCCATTATCCGTTGGCACTAGTGGTGACAACCTGCTCTATGATAAGAGACTCTAACATCTCTCCTCCATCGGATCCGATCTTCTCAATGCTCTTCTTATCTACGTTGCTCTCCTTGACCAGCTGCTTCGCCTTTTCTTGCATTTCTGCGAAATACCTCGCAAAGATGTCGATGTTGGTATTCTTTCTCTTGGGGTTTGCGCTGCTGGGTAATGAGACGTAGCATGATGCACCACATTTCCCTTGTATCTCCATATATTTGTTGCAGACTGGTTTCTTCCAGCTAATGAGGCCAATGAGGATGAGTAACCACAAGTAGTGGAACTCAAATCCCCAATCCTGTCTATCCTTACAGTCCTTGAAGAATGAATTAAGAAGGTATGGGCCCCAACTCATCGAGATCTCCTTTGCACACTGTGCAGTGGCGGAGACCACACCAGTCGATACTTCCTATTTGTGACACTTGCGCATTAATTTTCATCCGAGGATTCTGGTGGAAAACCTTGTCGTAGGATCGCTGATGTCACTAATCCTGATGCCCCTGTTATCATGCTCTGTGCCATACTTGGCCTTGATCTCATCTGAGATGGCCTTGGCTCTGGTTTTTTCCTCCAAGTATGGTTCCATATTTTCCCCATCTATGGGTAGCCCCATGATTGTTGCGATGAGGTCCACAGTGATAGGCACCGACCTATCCATCCATAAAATATCGTCATGCACTCTTGTAAGTAGTTTCTTGACCCAGGCGTTAATATGCTTCCCCCGCCCAGAATGTGGGACATACAGTAAATGCATGGCACCTGTGTTGTATAGCCCAAGAATCCACTATGTTGACTCTAACAATGAGATGCTTGATGAACCTTCTCCCCTTCTTTCTAAGTATTTTTGGGATGCCAAGTGTGGAAACTTGGTGACATCTGCCACATAATGGTCTGAGTATTTGATGGCAGTCACTTTGTCGACCATGTCATTATCTACGTGCACCCTGCATGGAATGTTTGGCAGAACCAGAGTCCCTTTGACTTGTGGTTGTGACCCTCTGTGCACGATGCTCTCATCTTGGCCCTTTCATTTGGCTTGTGGGGATGAGGCCCCCACCTCTGGTACACCCTCGTGTACTATTTCCTATCCTACATATGGTTCATGGCTCTATGGCACTAAACTTGTGGCTTTCTCGGTCTGTCATGGCCCTTCTCCCCTCGATGTGTCAGACTCAATTATCTCTGTGTCCTCCTCCATCTGCCCGAAATCCTGCGTTGGGTTTTGTTCCTCCTCTATCGTCACTAGGTTTGTTTCGTACTATAGTGTGTGGAGTTCATGCACATCTACCACTACAGGTACCCATTGCTCCCTTACATATGTCATGCAAGAAGTACTTCATGTGTTCCTGTCGGCCCTGCCTGACTCTCGAACTCAGAGTGGTGACATTGTAATGAGGGATAAGCTGTAAATCTACAAACTCGATGGATGCTCGGTCAAATTTTCTCTCTATCACTCTTTCCCTCGGGTCTGCATTCTTCTCCTTAGCAATTGACACAATGACTTTCTTTTCCCCCCTTTTTCCAACTTTATAGCGGGACAACGAAGTGACAATTGTTTCGCACTGATAGTTGTCCCTTTTTCACTTTGGCAGTGTGTCCTGCACATGGTACCATTGTACTTGTTAACTATTATCCTTTGCGCCATGTTTTTGGAATTTTCTCTTTCCGCCGTGCTACGTTATTTACCTCTATGTATGGATTGTCACAATTTCAACCACTGCTTTCAGTTGACACCTGAATTCCATAGTCTTCATTTTCTAAATTGCCGCGTTGTATGACCGTTGGTCCTTTTTCAGGTACATTGATATTTTTGAGCATGTGGAGTCCTTGGCTTCTATACCCTTTTCTTCTTGCGCAACATTATTATTTTTTGCACTGACTCAATGGCTTGTGCGTGCATACTTTTTTCCTTTTCATCTCACTGATTCGCTCACTTGCACGCACAATTTTTTTTATTTTTTATTTGTTTTTGTTCTTATTGCACAATAACCTTCAAGTTGCAGGTGGTCGAATGTCCTT
>ML830430.1:31086-61472 GCA_009831015.1 Picea engelmannii | reverse complement strand
TCCCATCTAGTGCTACAAGAGCAAAGGGGATCTTAGAGTTGATACATAGTGATGTGTTTGGACCTATTCCTGTTCCATCCCTAGGTAAATCTATGTATTATGTTTCATTCATAGATGATTTTTCAAGGAACACATGGATTTATTTCCTTAGAAAGAAATCTGAGGTATTTGATAAATTTAAAGAGTTTAAGGCTCTGGTAGAAAATCAGACAGAGAATAAAATAAAGGTATTGAGAACAGATATGGTGGATAATTCTACGGAAATGAATTCAAAGAATTCTGTAAGAAGTGTGGTATAGCAAGGAATAATACTACTCCATACACTCCTCAGTAGAATGGAGTTACACAAAGGATGAACAGGACACTGATGGAAAAATAAAGGAGCATGCTCAGCAGTGCTGGGTTAGGACAAGAATTCTAGGCAGAGGCAGTGGGTACAACATGTTACCTGGTCAATCAATCACCTTCATCAACGTTGGATGATAAAACTCCACACGAGGTATGTGTAAGTTTTAAACCTGTGAAGTAAAGAAATGCATATATATTCCTAAGCAATACATAAATTAATCAATGGCTCATACACATAGTACACAAAGATTTTATACCGGAAACCCTCAACCGGGAAAACCTTTCTTATTTTCATTATATCGAATTTCACCATTCGCCATACAATATATACAATGTTTTTAGGTATTCCATATATACCAAAACCATAATCCCTTAATCCACGATCGTCAGACGCAGTTGTCATATCTGACGCACCCACACACACACACATGCAAAGAATATAACACATACCCAATAGTATGGTCTGGAAAGAAACCCTCTCTTCAACATCTTAGAGTGTTTGGTTGTGATGCTTATATACATTTTCCAAAGGAAAATAAGAGTAAGATGGATAAAAAAGATGAAAAGTGTATCTTTATTGGTTATAAATATGGTGTGAAAGGTTATAAGCTTTGGAACCCAAAAACCAAGAAGACTATTTATAGTCGAGATGTTGTTTTCAGAGAGGTAAAATATGTGTCCAAACATGAATTCCTACCAACGCAAGATGAACCTGAGAAAATAGAGATTGAGTTGGATGATGCAAAATATGAATCATCTAAAGAAGAGGAAATAGAAGAAGAAGAAGAAGAACCTCATACCCCAGTATTGAGGAGATCAATGACAGATAAAAGGAAACAAGAAAGGTATAGTCCACCCGATTTTTGTTCCAATTTTTCTTTATCTATTACTGATGATGATCCCAAAACTGTCAGGAAAGCAATGAATTCAGAGGATAGTAAACTATGGAACAAGGCCATGGTTGAAGAAATGGATGCCTTGGATAAGAATGAGGCATGGGATATAGTTGAGTTGCCAGCTGGAAGAAAATCTATTGGTAGCAAATGGTTGTTTAAGAAGAATTTTAATGCAGAAGGAAAAGTGGAGAAATACAAAGCTCGGCTAGTAGCAAAAGGTTATTCCCAGGTAGAGGGAATTGAATTTGGTGAGATTTTTTCTCCTGTTGCTAAGTTAAATTCTATTAGTTTTTTTTTTATCTATTGCTGTTGCTTTTGATCTTGAAGTGGAACAGATGGATGTGAAGACAACATTCCTACATGGGGATCTGGAAGAATAAATCTACATGAAGCAGCTAGAAGGCTTTGTAGTGAAGGGAAAGAAAGAGATGGTCTATAAGCTAAATAAGTCACTATATGGTCTGAAGCAATCACCTAGGATATGGTACCAAAAGTTTGATACATACATCCTTGGATTGGGATTTGTGAGAAGCATGGCTGATCACTGTGTATATTCCAAGTAGGTTGCTAATCACTTCATTTTTGTATTGTTGTATGTTGATGACATGTTGTTTGTAGGAAATAACATGGACGTTATAAAGGAGGTGAAATCACATCTATCCTCCAAATTTGACATGAAGGATCTTGGTGCTGCTAACTTCATTATGGGAATGGAAATTAAAAGAGATCATGCAAACATGAAACTCTGGTTGAATCAGAGAAAATATGTTGAGGCGATATTGCAGAGGTTTAATATGCATGGAAGTAAACCAGTCAAGGTTCCTATTACTATAGGTGTAAAGTTATCTGCAGATCAGTGTCCCAAGACACAAGAAAAAGAAGAGGACATGTCCCATGTTCTGTATGCTAGTGCAGTTGGTAGTTTGATGTATGTAATGGTCTGTACTAGACTGGACATTGCACATGTAGTGGGAGTTTTGAGTAGGTATATGTCAAAACTAGGGAAGGATCATTGGACAACAATAAAGAGGGTCTTTAGGTATCTTCGTGGCACTACCAGTTATGGATTATGCTACCAAGGAAGACCAGGATTGGACAAAGTGGTGGACATACATGGCTTTGTTGATGCAAACTGGGATGGAGATTTGGATCGCAGAAGATCTACAAGTGGGTATGTGTTTAACCTATTTGGAGGAGAAATCAGTTGGATGAGCAAAAGACAAGATGTAGTGGCACTCTCAACTACATAAGCTGAATACATGGTAGCCACTCATGCAAACAAGGGAGTAGTATGGTTACAAAGATTGTGTTCATGTATTGGGTTGGTACAACAAGCAATGAGATTAGATTGTGATAGTTAGAATGCAATCTTCCTGGAAAAGAACCAAACTTATCATTCGAAGACAAAGCATATTGATGTTCAATATCACTTTGTGAGAGACACAGTTGAGGAAAAGAAGGTGTTGTTGGAAAAGGTTGGCACTTTGAAGAATGTTGCAGATTCATTGAAAAAGTCTGTAAAAACAAAAAAATTCTCTTGGTGTAGAGTAACAATGGGCATTGTTTCCTTGGATTGTTGACTATATAATATTGGGACCCTTGGATGCAAATAAAACAAAAAGTGGGAGAATGTTGGGTATGTGTTATATTCTTTGCATTTTTGTGTGTGGGTGCATCAGATTCGACAACTGTGTCCGATGATCCCTCGTAGTAGTTATCTGTTTGTGTCATGTGCGCCGAGCGCTTTCCTAGGGGGGTCCTAGGGGGGGCAGGTATGCCCCCCATGGTTACGCGTAGCACCTTGAAATTTTGTTTTGGGCGGTTTTTGCTATTTTTAGTGGATTTTGCTATTTTTAGAGATTTACTAAAAATAATCCCGGTTTTAGGGATTAGGGTTTTGGTATCTATGGAATACCTAAAAACATTGTATATATTGTATAGTGAATGGTGAAATTTGATATAATGAATATAAGAAAGGTTTTCCCAGTTGAGGGTTTCCAGTATAAAATCTCTATGTATGAGCCATTGATTAAATTTTGTTTTTCCTTAAGAATCTATATGCATTGATTTACTTCACAGGTTTAAAACTTACAGGTACATGTGAGACACTTTCCTCCAATTGGAAACTACGCTCAATCATGAGCTGGTTCAAGGAAAGATCAATGAGTTTGTATCCCTTCACACAGTCGGGGTATCTAACAAAGATACACTCTATGCTCTGTGGATCAAGTGTCTTCCTCTTCTTAGAGGGAATCGTGGCCCATGCACGTGAACTGAAAATACAGAAGTGGGTCACCTCCGTTTTGAGGCCATTCCAATCCTCGTAAGGGGTTTTATCCTTAGCAGATCTATGGGAAAATCTGTTTTGGATGTAGGTTTCATAATTAAGTGCTTCAGCCCATAATCTCCATGGAAGTGACTTTGCATGTAGCATGCAAGATTCCATCTCTTTTAGAGATCTATTTTTCTTCTCAACAACTCCATTTTTCTGTGGAGTATAGGGAACCATGTGCTGCAACTGAATCCCTGCCTCATGACAAAGATTCTATATATCATGGTTGACATACTCTCTCTCATTATCTATTCAGAGGACTTTGATTTTTTTTCTTGACTGTGTCTCAACAAGGGCTTTGAAATCTTTGAGGTGTTGAAAGAACTCTGTTTTTTTCCTAAGAAAGTAAATCCATGTGAAGCATGATAAATCATCAACAAAAATGAGCATGTAACTCACTTTATTGATTGATTGATGTGGAAAAGGGCCCATGAGGTTACTATGGATCATATCTAAAGGAGAGGAAGCCCTATGAGTCTTTTCTTTTTTGAATTTCTCTTGAGGGTGTTTTCTAAGAACACATCCCTCACAAAATCCTTTGGAGAAGTGGATGTCAGGTAGACTATCAACCATTCCCCGCTTGATAATTTGTTGCATATATCTGAAATTTAAATGCTCGAACCTTTCATGCCATATCCTACTGCTTTCATCATCATGGGTAAGCAATAATGCAGAATTTGGTTCAATAAATTCCAAAAATGTGTAAAGTCTAGATTGATGATTTACCTCACCGGTAGCAACCCTGGAATTGGTTTGCATGTCATAGATATCCATTGCATCAGGTGTGAACATGACTCTCTTTCTGGTACTAGAGTTAGTCATCTGATACATAGAGAGAAGATTTACAAATTTTTTGGGAACGTGCAACACATTCTCGAAGCTTTCGTTTGTGAGTTCAATCCTTCCTTTGATGGTGACCTAGATTGAAGAGTTGCCCCCCATCAAAATAGGAGGACCTTTTCATTTATCCAATGAAGAATAGAATTATTTTTTGGAATCCATGTGGTGTGATGCTCCTGAATCTATGATCCAAAAATTGGGAGAGGAGTTGATGGAAATCAAAGCATGGCTATAATTTCTTTTCTTGGTATTTTGATCTTAAGGCTTCTTCTTCTTGGCACCCTCGAGAATGAAATCTCCAAGGTTGTTTTTCTGAAGTATTTGGGTCATTAGATCTATCTGGTTTTTCATACATGTAGATTCTGGATGGAATCCTTTATGGTAGTAAGAACATTTCTCACCTTTTCTTCCTTTTCCCCCTTTGGATCCGGAGGCATCGTGGAAGGGTTTTGAGTACCCTTCCTTCTTTGGATTTGCATGTGCTTTCCATTTGTCTTTGTCTTTAGATATTTGATATTGATGACCGCTACTATCTTACATAGTAAGTGCATGTGCCTTTGGGCCTTTTATTTTTCCCATATTGATGAGCTTGCTCTGCTCTTGTGTTAGAGACTCGATAAAGTCCTCAAGAGAGGGAATATTCCAGGTAGATCCAGATACGAATCTAACTGAATGAAATGTGGATACAAACACTGAGTATTCTAGACCAAGTTTGAAGAGAATGGTTTGAACCATTTGTTTCTCCTCCTTAGATTTATCAACCCCGTAAGCCTTGAGTTGCGACAACAAATCCTTATATTTGGTAAATAAATCTTGGAGATTGTCGAATATTTTTGGATCCAATGTGATAAATTCCACCTTGAGCATGTGTCCCCTCATCTCATCCTATTTTCCAAAATTCCATCCATGGTGGTCTAGGCTTCATTAGGGTTTTATAGGAGGATATGTGAAAGAGGAGTTCAGGACAAATGAGACTGCAAATTGTTCTGAATGCTTCATCCATTCGATTTAGATGCTTGGATTTTTCTATGGATGATGTTGGTTCTGCCTCTGTGTTCATGGTTAACCTATAAAATCATCTACTTAGAAGATGCATTATCATCTTCTCCTTCCATGCAAATAATTTGTAAGGTGTAAGAATGAATTCTTTTGGAAATTCCATTTTTCCACTGTCTTCAATCTTTGGTACCTGGAAAAATAATTTGGTGTGTATTTTACCTAGAAGTCCATCGAATCTGATACCATTTAAATGTGTTGATCCTTCACATAATATATCTAGCTGGGAATTGACATACACAATTGCAGAGAAAATAGAAGAAAAGATAAGCAGGAGAGAAAAAATGGAAGAATTCTCACTAACCAAATGTATGAATGATAATTTACACATGATATACTTTGTATAACTAAACTAATGTGCACTGGAGGAGAAGACAATGCACCATAGTGGTGGTATAGAGTGATCTAGATACACACCAACAGTTACGGGAGTAAACTGCCACCTAGTCTAGTTTCTCGGGGAGTTACAAGAGTGAACTGCCACCTAGCCAAGTTAACTAGTCTATCAGTCTTCAGTTAACTGAATGAAACAGAGTGAAGTGAGGAGGAGATCAGGGAATCATGAGTAATGTGATAGTTTAGTGATGGTCCCAAGGTGATGGTCCCAATGATGTATGGTGATAATTCCAATGTAGCATCTAGACTCCACTCAAGTGATCAAAATGAAGTGAAAACTGAAGAGAATATTCTCCCCTAAACTTTAGGAGACTGGAAAATGAATAATGAACATAGGAGAAACCTTAAGAAAAATAAATCATAGATGTGTGTTGTTGGCCCTTGAGCAAGTTTTAAAGAACCTTGGTCATGTTGATTATTTTTGGGACTTCGACATACTGGTCGAAGACGGAGGACCCGAGTGAAGTAGAGATCGCGGGATCTTACCCCTTTTTGCGAGATTTTTGGGTTTAGGGATTATGTAACGGGTATTGGATGTCGGCTCATGGGTTCACTCATGCTTAGTCCCTTTTTTGTAATGTATAAATAAGTAGCTAGGAGATGTAAGAAAGGGATATATACCTAGAGGGCTGATGGCTTAGTGATAATATTAGCTATGTGCAAGAAGATGTGTTGAGGCTTGTAGAGCTAAGTGCAAGTGTTTTGTAGTTGCTTTGTGCAGACGAACTATGTAAGGCTTTGTCTTTAACCTAAATTGGGGAAGGAGGATCTGGCGAGGTACACACAAATCTCCTGTCCTATGCAGAGTTATCATTGTGGTTTGGTGCATGTAAGAAGATTGGAAGAGACTAATAAAGAAGAAGAAGAGTTGGTGGACGTAGCCCCACGCTGGGGTGAACCACGTATATCCTATGTCGATGTGCTTTGTGCTATGTTTTTCATGCTGTTTATGTATTTACTTAGTATAATGATCTTGATGCATGACAGATAAGATCCATTGATGCTTAGTGCTTTATATATGAATTATTGCTATATCTTCTCTGATGCTTTGTGCTAATAGTTAGATAAACTTATTATTGCGCTGATCTATAATTAGGGTTTTAACCTGCGATGTGAATAAGAGTTAAATACTAATGAATGTTAATTTCTAAGTCCCCTGTTAAGTATTGTGATTATAGATCTGTGTCCCAGCTAGGTTGTAGACACTTGAGTCCTGCAACCCCCCTACCTCTACCTCGGGTGATACTTCATCTTCTTTGTAGGTGTTGCCAAAAGGGTCGATAGTTAGGGTTTTTTTGGTGTGTCGTTGAAGCGTTGAACCCTGGGTCTTCTCCTGTGCTAAAAAATGGTTCCATTGCTAGGACCTGAAACTGTGATTGCTGGGAACTGAAGAAAAGAGAAAGCTATGTGCATAGATCTGTTGTTGTGGTGCATAGTATTCTACTTGATTTGTGAATGTTTGTCCTAAGAAAGGAACCAGATCTAAAGAAAAGGGGTTAGATATTAAATATTTGTTCATTGATAAAGGTAAGATAAGTGGAAAGTTTTTCTTAGAAAGTATGGATCTAGGTATGTTTGATAGATTTTGTCCTAGTTTGGAAACTAGGGTACAACTAGAAGAAAAAAGATTTGATATGAATAGATCCGAAAGAAATAATGAAAGATATGTTATTCCTATGCATAGAAATAATTTTTGGACTAACAAATGGATGCAGGATCCTAGAAAGAATTTTTTGCAGGTCCATCACTGTGATCCTAGTGCGCAGTATAGAACAAGTTGGGGATCATTTAAGAGAAAGAGAGGATTGACTCTTTGTTATAGTTGCAGAAGATCGAGACATCTTGCTAAGGAATTCCCTGGTAGATGTCCTACTTGTCTTTGTTGTAAAGTTGTTGGTCATGAAGTTTTGGATTTCCCTAGAATGATTGTTAAGGTTGAAAATATGAATATGAGACAAGAAAACTATGAAGAAGGTCAAGAGACTAAGAATGTGCTAGAGCACTAGAAAGAATCGGAGGCTATATTGTTGTAGATGAAAGAAACAATGAATAGTCATAGAGATATCAGTTTACCATAAATATTAAAAGAGGAGCAGTGCATAGAAACAAGAATATGAGACTTCGACATAGACTGTGTTCTGGATGAAGAAACACAGGTGAACATTATGACAGAAAGTAATTGGGAAATTTTTGGAAAGCCTGTTATGATTCCTTCATTGTGAGGGATAGGATTGTTTAAAGGAAATATAGTAACCCTATGTGGAAGGCTTACTCATGTACCTATGATAGCCCATGGAATAATGACAAAAGAAGAATTTGAGTTCATTAAGTTTGTTGAGAACAACACTCCTTTTGCACTTATGTTAGGAAAACCTTGGATTGAAAAAGATAAAATCCAAAGGAAAGAAGAAGAGGAAGACATAGAACCAAAAAAAAAAGAGTTAAGGGACTTCATAGCCAAGAAAATAGAATGACTAATAGAAGAACAAGAGGACAAGTCAAAGAAACTGATGACCAGATTCCTAGTTGTCGAAGTTGAAAGAACACAAGAAGACTTGAAAATCCTAGCCATGCAGGAGAGTAGAGCACCTACTCCAGAAAGGCCATGATACAAAAGGCCTGATACTCCAACATGGATCATAGGTTTCATCATGATGGACATATTCTCATGATAGCTTCAAAGATGAGACATTTACCGAAGGTGCTCATGACTGGGATGAAGTGCTTCATAGGATGGATAACCCAAATATGACCAAATTCAAAGAAATGACTATGGATGAGTAGGTTGAGACAATAGAGAAGAAAACTAAAGAATATCTCAAGGTAAGAGAAGAAAAATGAGAAACATAAGTGCCCGAGGCATAAATAAGGGAGATAATGTTACTAGAAGAAGCTAAAAGAGATACTGCGAGATTAGGGGAAGAGCCCCTACTCAATCCTTTGATAATACCTTTGAGAATAATCTCAGTAGGTTAAAGAGAGGAGTCATAACCAACTAATTCAAATGCAATTCCACTAAAGGAGACCATTGATCAAGAAAACCCCGACCCTATGTCACCACATGTGGGATCACTGGTGACTACTACAGTTCATCGAAGGTCAGCTAGTGCATCAAGCGAGATGGGGATGCCTATTGTCCTCATAGATTTAATCACCATACATGACGATGAGGAAGGTTCATAAGCTTCACGTATAACACCGATACCAATCACACAAGAGGAGGGGCTAGGGGAAACATCTTCTCCAGCTTCCGATGTTTGGATCCCACACCCCTAGGAAGGAGAACATGAGGCTAGGATGCAGATGAACAAGAAGAAGGAATAGGGGAGACAAAAATCAACATCTCAACAGTCGAACTCCTAGCTAATGTTGATCCTTCACCTACCTCCCCAGCTAGGAAAAAAACTCCATCAACTGACGAGGACTAGTAGGATGCCAAACCACCAGAACATATAAGAACTTCCCCTGCTAAGGAGTTACAAGAACCTGCCATGGAACATATCTATACAACAGGAAGCCTGATGCAATGCCCCCACCTCAATAGGATTTGCTGACCTCCTGGTCTCTGGATATTCTCAATATCTAAGCTAGAGCAACTCTTCAATTCCCTGTTGGAATATTCAAGAAAGGTCCATATATTCTTTTCACGAAACTACGCCGTGTGAACAAGCACCAGGCACAAAATTCTCTCACACGACCATTGGTTGTGATCACGAGTCTAACGCAAAAGGCGTTTCGTGATTTCTCACGTCGGGTATTTGCATGTGAATCACCCTGATTCTCTCGACCTACAAAACTCCCATAGGATCCTAACATGTACTAAATCCTCCCTTATCATCCCCAATTTGACCTTCGACCATGACCCGGGGCTCAATTCTTCAAGAGCATCGGGATTTCGCGTATCGGGAACTCCCGATATGATTAGATCTACGGTCCATGATATTTCCTCAATCGAAGGCTACGATCAAGTTGTGATTTCACATTTCACAACTTTGGAGGTTGGTTCACCTCTATTCTCTTGATCCTCGATTCCTGATATTTGCGAGCGTCAGATTGACGACTCACGACTCCCCATGATCTAACGACTCATATTGATTCGTGATTTCATGACTTTAGGAGTCTCCTTACCTTTGTTCTCCTGATATCCAAAATACCGATATTTGCGAGCTTTATATCAATGGCTCATTACTCCCCATGATCTAATGGCTCAGATCAATTCGCGATTTCTCATTTTGCGACTTTGGGAGTCTCCTTACCTCCATTCTTCCGATATCCGAAATTGTGATGGCGCTAGATCGATGACTCAAATATTTCCTTGGATCAACGACTGTGATCAAGTTAGGATTTAACCTTTCACTCCTTTGACTCTCATGGAGTCCCTTTGACACTTAGCTGAATTCCAAATCTGTGTGCTCCTTGCAGCAGATTCTTATGCAAGACTTGGTTCTTGCACGTGATTGTGCACACCTTGCAGTAGTCTCTTTGCACTCCTTGCAAAGGGAAATTTTCGTGCAATCTCTTCTGAAATTTGGAATCAAAACAGATCCTGTCACACACTCTTTGTGTTCCATGTGCACATATTGCACTCACTCAACAGAAGAGAAACAATTGAAACTTATACTAACATTCACAGTTTCCTCCATTCATAACAAAATACATTCATTTATGAAAACACAATAACACAAAATTTCAAACAGTAACGATGCTATGCATTTGAGTCAATTATCCTCTGTCATATTCATTCAAAAGTAAATGGATACAATTAATATCAAAACAATAAATCAAAACTCAGAAAATTCCTACTAACTCGCAACAACCTCATTTGGGCATCCAAAACCTCTATTTATCTCAGAGGGTCCTTAGCCCCCCCGATTACATCGTCTACCTGAAAAATGAAAAAAAACTCTAACTGCTACCTAAGTTCAGTTTCATTCAAGACTCAGAGTGAAACTCCCAGATCACTAGTGATCATCTGCTCCCAAGCGTTTGATCTTCTTCCATTTTTCCAATCATCTCCAAAATATTTGCAGTAACTCCCAGCGTTTGAGATTTTGAAATGATTCCCAGGCGCTGAGCTGTCTTGGCATGCGTGCTTGCTGACGATGCTCCTGCATCATACTCCCCTTGGACAAAATTCCATGGACTGTTGTCCATGAGCTCCTGCACTGACTTTCCATGCTTCTGAATATCAACTTCATTTTCCGTAATTGCATCCTCTATTGGGTGTCCCTTCCACTTAACCATATATTCAATATAGGTCTTCCTCCTGGTCTTCTTGCCAATTCTCTGATCAATGATCTTCTCCATTTGTGGTTTTTCTGCTACAAGCATTTGCTTCTCCCATTGAATCTTATTTTGATATTCTGATCCCTCTGTTTCATCTTTCCTGTAAGGATATAGGTCTAAAACATTGAATATGGGTGACATGACCACATCATCTGGTAGCTCAATCTCTTAGGCGTTTGCATCAAACTTTCTCAAGATCTTACATGGCCCTATCTTCTTCATTTTTAACTTGTTATACGTTCCCCTAGGGAACCTTTCTTTCCCGAGATGTTCCAGAACCTAATCTCCTACCTCAAATTGAAGTTCTCTACGATGTTGATCAACTTTGTGCTTGTACTCTTGGCTAGAGTTCTATAATTGTCCTATGATCTGGCTATGGAGCTTCTTCATTTCTGCAGCAAAATATTCTGCTCCAGTTCTTTTGATCTCACTTTGTCCCAAGTCTTTCAACTCAGATACTCCCCTACTTTGCATTCCATACAATATATGGAATGGGCTCTTTCTAGTGCTTCTGTTTGGAGAGTTGTCTTATGCAAATTCTGCTTGTGGTAGAATCTGATCCCACTAGTTATGATGCTCAGTGACCAGACTCCTCAACAAGTTTCCCAAACTTCTATTTACCACCTCAATATTTATATCTTTCTGAGGGTGATAAGCTGAGTTAAAGGACATATTTGTCCCCAACTTCTTCCACAGTTTTCTCCAAAAATGACAAACAAATTTTGTGTCTCTGTTTGAGATGATGCTTCTATGTAGGCCGTGTTGTCTCACAAATTCCTTGAAAAACAGATTTGCAACATGTGTTGCATCACTGTTCTTCTGGCATGGGATAAAGTGTGCCATCTTTGAAAATATATCTACCACCACAAATATGGAATCACATCCTCTTTGCATCCTTGGCAGTCCTAACAAAAAATCCATGCTTATTGCATCCCAAGGCCTCTCTGGTATTGACAATGGTTGATACAATTCAATGTTCTGTCTTTTTCCTTTTGCATGTTGGAAAATTATACATCTATTCAAAACTTTCACCACTTCTATCCTCATACCTGGCCAATAGTATGAACTACTCAACAATGTGAATGTTTTATCATGGTTGAAATGTCTAGCCAATCCTCCACTATGCTTCTCCTTCAAAAGGTTATCCCTCATTGAACATTTTTGTATGCATAATTGATTTCCCTTGAACAACAATCCCTCTTGAATCATATACTCTGCCCACTGGTTCCTATCTCGCAGCACAGGATTCATGCATGTGTCGACCCTTGACCAAGTTTTAGAGAACCTTGGTCACGTTTGACCATTTTTGGGACTTCGACCGACTGGTCGAGCGCGGAGTGTAAGGCGAAGCAGATATTGTAGGATCTAGGCCCCTCTTTAGGGTATTTTTTGGTTTAGGGTTTATGTAAGGGGTATGGGATGTCGACCCATGGGCTTACCCATGTTTAGGCCCATTTTGTAATGTATAAATAGAAAGCTAGGTGATGGAAGTAGAGACCTAGTGGGGGTTGTGTGATAAAGAGACACGTGTGATGTTGTGCTAAGTGCAAGTGATATTAGTAGTTGGATCTATGTTATCAAGCTAGCTCTATGCATACTGTGTCTTCAAAACTTGAAGGGATGAGTGCAAGTAATTATAAGAACAACTCTATGCTTGAACCTATCTCGAAGAAGGAGGATTGGGAAAGGTGCACACAGATCTCCTGTGCCATGTAGAGTTAGTTTGTGGCTCTGTACATGTAAGGAGATTGACAGAAGATAATAAAGAAGAAGAAGAGTTGGTGGACGTAGCCCCACACTGGGGTGAACCATGTATATCCTGTGTTATGGATTCTTTGTTCTTTATGGTTTTTATGTGATTGTTGTGATTTATGCTTATTGTTGTGACCTGTTTGTTAGATGCATTTGATATAGTAGCCTAGTGATTAATAATGTGAATGAATGTTAGATCTGATCTATTTCTATATGCTAAGTTCTTGGATGTGTTAGATCTAGTTGAATACTGCGTTGTTATGTAATTAGGGTTTCAACCCGCAATGTGACTAAGGGTTAAATACTGAGGGATATTAACTGCTAAGTGCTTTGTTAAGTGTTGTAATCACATATCTGTGTCCCAGCTAGGTTGTAGACACTTGACTCCTGCAACCACCCCTACATCTACCTCGGGTGAGACTTCATCTACTTCGCAGGTGTTGCCGAAAGGGCCGGTAGTTAGGGTTTTGTTGGTGTACTGTTGAAGCGTTGAAACTTGGGTTTTCCCTTGTGCCAACAAATGGTTCCGTGGTCGGGACTTCAAACTGTGATTGCTGGGAACTGAAGAAAAGAAAAATCTATGTGCGCGGATCTGTTACTTTAGTGCACAACATTCTAATTGACTGTGAAGCTCCGTGCTAAGAAATAAGTCCGATCTGAAGAAAAGAGGTAAGATCTTAAAGCTTTATGCTCTGAGAAAGGTAAGATAAGTGAAAAAATTTGTTTCAAAATAATGAATCTAGGTATGTTTGATAGATTTTTTCCTAGTCTAAAAACTATGGCACAACTAGAAGAAATAAGATTTGATATGAGTAGATCTGATAGAAGTAGTGAAATATATGTTATTCCTATGCATAGATAGAATGTTTGGACTAACAAATGGATGCAGGATCCTAGAAATAATTTTTTGCAGGTTAGTTACTATAATCCTAGTGCATAGTACATGAAAGGTTGGGGGATCATTTAAGAGAAAGACATGATTAAATCTTAGTTATAATTGTAGAAGACCGAGCCATATTGCTAAGGGATGCCCTGGTAGAGGTCCTAGTTGTCTTTGCTATAAAGCCATGGACCATGAATTTTTGGATTGCCCTAGAATGATTGCTAAAGTTGAAAAGATGAATATGAGACAAGAAAACCATGAGACAAGCCAGGAAACTAAGGATATGATAGAACCACATAAAGAATCAGAGACTGTATTACTACAAATGAAAGAAACCCTGAATGATCACAGAGACACCAAATTATCATATGTGTTAAAAGAAAATGAGTGTATAGAAACAATAATAGGATACTTTGACACAGACTGTGTAATGGATGAGGAAACACAGGTGAATATCATGACAGAAAGAACTTGGGAAACTTTAGGAAAACCTGCTATGGTTCCTTCATTGGGAGGAATAAGCTTGTTTAAAGGAAAATTGATAACCCTATGTGGAAGACTTATCTAGATACCTATGAGTGAACATGGCACTTTGATAGAGGAAGAATTTGAGGTCATTAAATTTGTTGAAAACAACACCCCATTTTCTATTTTCCTAGGAAAGACCTGGATTGAGAAAGATCAGATACGAAGGAAACAAGCAGAGGAAGATCTAGACCAAAAAAATCAAGAACTAAGAAATTTCATGGCTAGGAGAATAACGCACTTAATGGAAGAACAAAAGGACAAATCAAAGCTACTGAGGACCATAGATATTGATGTCAAATTTGAAATAACATAGGAAGACTCGACACACCTATCTGTACAAGAGAGTAGGCCACCTACTCCAGAAAGAGAAGAAGTAATACCCTTGAATGACCAACAACAATGCGAAGTTACTATGCTAAGAGAAGATAATAACAATAATGGAAAGAGTAACCCAGTGACTCAAATCACAGGGAAGAAAGCCAAAAAACTCAGGAAGAAAAAAGAAAGGTTAGAAAAATTGCAGGAATTTCCAGAGAGGACTTCGCGGAAGGAAGGTTTATAGAACTTGAAATTCGTCGGGATAGAAAAACAACGAAGATTGACACTTCACCATGTCGAAGCAATATTACCGTTGGAGGCGTCCCGACCGTTAGGTTGACACTCCAGAATGACTTGAACTGCAATTATGGCCAGAAAGATCGCCATTAGACCATTGGGACCATGCCATAATGGATGGAAATGCTTTGATTGAGGCATTCCTACCCATTGGAGGAATCCGTTACGTTGTTATCTATTTATCCTGTTGAGAGTTTCATCGAGAATACTTTTGCAAACAATGATTATTCGAGCCACTTGATAACTAGTTGATTTCACGCCGTGCCTATTGAGACCTCGCCACCTGTTATATTACATTGAGTATTTGATTACCAACCTGATCTTGAGCATGCATGTCAGGTGACTTTAGCGTAGTAGAGAAATCCGTCAAAGAGATCTGCATAGACCTCATGGTTGAGAAGGTCATGTCCACAAGAGTCCAAGCCTCATCAACGAGAGGAGTGCAAGCATCCCCGTCAACTGCTCATGGATCTGGACCATCTCGAGCTAGGACAGAGAAATGAACCAAGCACCGTGATGACTTGGTGAATGCGAAGCTCATCCCATCTATCCTTCCTGACTATATCCTGCCTCTAGCTAGCCTGGTTAGTCATGACAATGTCCCAAGGGACTTTGACTATACCTTGATCACTGCGTACCTACGAAAGGGGATACAAGAAGATGGACCACATCTAGGATAGATAATGAAAATGAAGATCAATGAATTCAACTTGGGAGACCGTAAGAACCATGGAATGCTTGCACCACATAAGTATTTTCCCAAGACAAAGGGGAAGAAGCCGAAGATCATCCCCCAACTGTGGACCATAGACATCGCGAGGTCCACCATCCTAAATGTAATGAAGATAACCCACTTTGGAAGGCACCAGGAGGTTAACGCGTGTGTTAAAATCCCGTTGTCGTGCTTCCATTTTTGGTTATCTGTGGCTAGACAGATGCATCATCGTAGATCCTCCAATGATCCATCGGATCACCGGATTACACATGCAAGGCCCAGACCCACAAGAATTTTATCGAGGGAAGGCTGCAGATCGCACCCTAGCACAAAAAATTAAAGATACCTATGGCGATGTGGAGAAGGGGAAGCGAGGCTACAAGGTAGCCTCCATCCATAATGGCACAGTGCGTCTAGCTTGCTAGTTGATCGTTGGTAATTTAGTAAGGAAGAATAGACCCACACAAGTCACAGGGTTCGTTGTTGAGCTCGCGGGAAAATGCATTGAAGGACTGCAGATGAACTGGGTGAGCTACCTCGTCAACCAGTTAGAACAAGACTGTCGTGAAGCTCAGGATTAGGGCTATGAGTTTCATTTCAGTTGGATGTTCATCCTCATCGCCTTCATTTCTTAGGAGATGCCAAAAGGTGCGACCTTCTCTGAGATTGAGCTATCCGAACCCTTAGCTGCGAATTTCACCACACTATGGTACTCAAGTGACATGGCGAAGCAATGGAAGTCCAACGTAGTTTTCCACACCTACTACTTGCAATTGAAAAGGGATATTGAGTCTTTCCCTCATATGACGCCGAACACCCTGTACAGGTTCATACCATTTGTGAAGTTTCGTGCAGATAAACATTTTATTTATATCACTATGCGCGTAGACGAAAATAAAGAAGAGATCCAATCTTATTACAAGCTCACAGAGGAGGACATGGAATAAATTACCAAGGAATGGCCTACAAAGTTCCTTATACCAGTCGACCAGGCAGAACTGTCCAACCCCGACCTCATCGAAAGTCCTATGGTTACTCGCGAAGAGTACGATGCACCTAGCAGTAGCATAAGGAATAAGAAGGAAGAGGTACAGGAGTTGAATAACGCATCATAAGATACTACTTCAGATTCACCTAGAGGAGGAGGAGGTGACAAAGTATACAAAGAAGAGGACAAAGGAGAAGGAGACAATCAAAATCAAGGCAAAGTAACACCACCTAGGGATCCTCTTGATGAAGTTGAGACATCCAAGAAAAGAAAGGTTTCCCCAATGAAACCTACATCGTGGAAGAAGTCAAAATCCACTAAACCATAGAAGTATACTATACTCATGGTGGATGACATTGACCTCATCATTGATGCCATGTCATACACCTCAGAGGATATCTTGCAGAGAAGAAAAGAAAAATAGGAGACCATTTTTGATAGGATTGAAGAAGAGCTGAAAGGGGTACAACAAGCCCTCTACTCCAAATGCACAGTGTCTACTGCACCTCCATCATTAGAAGGAATAAAGTTGGGAGATGAACCTGCCCAACTATGTAGAATAGCAGATGCAACTGAAGCTCGCTTTCGTCGCATCCAGGAGGAATAAGAGCAGGCCATAGAGGCCCTAAAGCAAGCACAAGAGGAATCCATAAAGCAACTCTGGGTTGTGCAACAAGAGAAATATGAAATCCAAGCCAATTTTGCAGAGGATAGAGTGTGGATATAGAAGGAGAAAGAATAGTTGCTCGTAGAAAAGATTGGAGTGAAAGAAGCAGTCACTAGAGCACTTCACTCTGTGACGGGCTTAGAACAGGTGGAAGAATATCAAGTGGAGAAGCTTGCTGAAGCCATTCAAAAACTCCAACAGAGAGTAGTCGAACTAGAATTACAAGTAGTGCCAAGCACTTCGCAGGAGGTATGAGACCAGAGAGAATAAACTTCCCGAAGTGCAGTCTAAAGAATCAAGGCATTAGCCTTGGAATGTAAACAACTCAGTAGTCAAAGTGCACAGACTTACGAGCGTCTTGCAGAGGACCCCAAACTAAGGACACTGGAATCAAAACTCTAGGAGGCAAATAAACAAGAAGCATTAGTGCAAGCATAGTTGAAGCCTCTGTTAGTGGTCAAAATAATGAAAAGGTCCCAGGAACATCACATGGTTCAACAACAAGTCCATGCCATACAAAGTAAATTCATGGAAGTGAATCAATGAATTCAACCTGTACAGGATGAATCTTGCACACTTTTTGAGGAAATTGAAGGATGAGGAGAAGAACTAGAACAAGTGGTCACCATAGTGGAACAATGCTTGGAAGGACCTATGAAAGATAAGATTATTTAAGAGTTCTCTAAGCAGGAGGCTCTGGAAAAGCAACAGGTCGAGGCAGCTTGAGGCATTTGAGGTAGAGTTACCCATATCAAAGTGACTCGGGAGGAGTCACATGTGAGTATTGGGGGCTTGTTGGCCCTTGACCAAGTTTTAGAGAACCTTGGTCATGTTTGACCATTTTTGGGACTTCGACAGGCTGGTCGAAGGTGGAGTGCAAGGAGAACCGGATATCACGGGATCTTGGTCCCTCTTTAGGGTATTTTTGGGTTTAGGGTTTATGTAACGGGTATGGGATGTTAACCCATGCGTTTACCCATGTTTATGCCCATTTTGTAATGTATAAATAGAAATCTAGGCGATGTAAGTAGAGACCTAGTGGGGGTTGTGTGATAAAGAGACACATGTGATGTTGTGCTAAGTGCAAGTGATATTAATAGTTGGATCCATGTGATAAGGCTAGCTCTATGCATAATGTGTTTTGAAAACTTACAGGGCTGAGTGAAATTAATTGTAATAACAACTCTATGCTTGAACCTAGCTCGAGGAAGGAGGATCTGGCGAGGTGCACGTAGATCTCTTGTGCCATGCAGATTTAGTTTGCGACTCTGTGCATATAAGGAGATTTACAGAAGATAATAAAGAAGAAGAAGAGTTGGTGGACGTAGCCCCACACTTGGGTGAACCACGTATATCCTGTGTTATGGTTGCTTTATGCTTTATGGTTGTTATGTGATTGTTGTGATTTATGCTTAATGTTGTGATCTGTTTGTTAGATGCATCTGATATAGTAGCCTAGTGATTAGTAATGTGAATGAATGTTAGATCTGATATATTTATATATGCTAAGTTCTTGGATGTGTTAGATCTAGTTGAATACTGCATTGTTCTATAGTTAGGGCTTCAACTCATGATGTGACTAAGGGTTTCAACCTTCTAAAGATCAATATATCGTCCAGATATACAACCACAAATTTTCCAATGAAATCTTTCAGTATTTCATTCATCAACCTCATAAAAGTGCTTGGGGAATTTGTTAAGCCTAATGGCATAACAAGCCACTCATACAAACCTTCATTTGTCTTAAAGGCTGTATTTCATTCATCACCTTCTCTCATTCTTATTTGGTGATACCCACTTTTCAAATATATCTTAGAAAAGAAATTTTCTCCACTTAAACAATCCATTCAATCATCCATTCTTGGCAAAGAAAATCTATACCTGATGGTGATCTTGTTAATGGCTCTTGAGTCTGTACACATCCTCCATCCGCCATCCTTCTTTGGACTCAATACAGTTGGCACTGTGCATGGACTCAAGATCTCTTTGACTAAACCTTTGTCTAACAATTCCTGGACTTGGTTCTTTACCTCCTCATTCTCTCGAGGTGTTAGTCTATACATTTCTTTGTTTGGCAGACTTTCCCCTGGTATTAGATCAATATGATGGTTGATACTTCTTATGGGTGGTAATGAGTTAGACAGCTCATCAACCACTATGTCAGAAAAATTATCCAACAATTCCCTAATTTCTTCAGGCAAATCATCCATTAAAACACTTGTAAGGAAAACTCTAGGTTTTCTGACCACAACAAACTACATCTTCTGTCCTTTGTTAACTTCTCTTAGGAGTTCCTTCCCACTCATAAGAAGTATGCTTGTCCTGGCTTCCTCTTTCACTTTATTCTCCTCTATTGGAAACAACATGTGTGTCCTACCATTATTCTCCAAGATGTATGTATTCTTCCTCCCATCATGAATGACATTCCTGTCAAACAACCATGGTATTCCCAACAAAATATGGCATACATCCATGGGAAATACATCACATAGAATTTCATATCTATATCCTCCTATTTTAAATTCAACCAAGCATTGTTTAGTAACCATTACCTGGTGTCCTTTCTGCGACCATGAGACTTTGTATGGATTTGTATGTGTAGTTGTCTCCAACTCCAATTTCTTGACCATCTCCATGGATACTAAGTTGTCAGTGCTCCCACTGTCAATTATCACTTTGCATACTATGTCCTTAGTCTTGCAAGCTGTCTCGAATAGGCTATTTTTCTGCACCAGTTTTTCAACTTCTGCCTCTGTTTTTAAGAGAACTTTTCTCAACATCAGAGATGCTCCATCCTTGCTTCAACATTTCTTCTCTGTTCTTCCAAAATGTGAGCTTCACCTTATCCTTCTTTACTTCTCTCAGGATGTTCCCAATAATTATTTCCTACCTTTCCACAGGTGTAACATATCACTTCTCCTCCTCTGCCTCTTCCTCTTCCTCTAGAAGAACTTATCCCACCATCTTGTCTTCCTCGGGAACTTCCTCCTCTTTTCGAGTGACTATGTGGTTTCTTAGTCTCATCTTTGGATTTTTGTGCCTTGTCATGGGCAACTCCCTTGTATTTGTTTGGGACTGGGCTTCTACCTCTGCCTTGTTTATTTTGTTTTCTATCCAACTTCTCCTCCGCCTTTAGTGCAAACTGATAAGCATCCTCCACTGTTCTTACTAACATTATGTCGATCTCATCTTGGATTTCATACCTTAGGCCATTTATATACTTGGAAACTTTTGATTCATCCTTCTCTCTTTGTCCAGTTCTGATGTTCATCTTGTATAACTCCTCTATGTATTCTTTAACTGTTATACCCTTCTGTCTCAGGTTCTGCAATTTCCTAAACAGATTGATCTGGTAATATTTGGGCATGAATTTTGCCTTCAACTTGGCTACCATTCTGTCCCAATTATTTATCTTATGTTTTCCCTTGCTTCTCCTCTCAACTTGTAGTTCATCCCACCATAGTGCTGCATGTTCTTTGAGTCTAGTGACAACATGTCTCACCCTCTTCTCCTCATCGACGTCTTCATAGTCGAAATATTTATCCATGGATTGTACCTAATCTAGCAACTCTTTAGCATCTAGATTGCCTTCATACATTGGGACCTCTATCTTGGCTCTAGCTCCCAATCTAACAACTGATCTCAGCAAGCGTTATTCGACAACATTCTCTCCTGTAACTTCTTCAACTTCTACTTCTTCGCTTGATGCATCACTGATGTCTCCAATATCAGGTGCTCTTCTCTATGCTGCCTCCATCACCTCCAATCTTGCATGAAGTTCTCGTATCTCCCTTTCTACAACTTGATTGGATAAAGGTTGTTCCACTCATCTCATCAGTGGCATTGTGTCGTCTGTCTCTCACAAACATAGTATAACTTCTATTTCTTTCATCTCCTTTATCTTCTTCACCTGAAATCTACAGACGAAAATCAGCTCTGATACCACTTGATGCAGTGCCCCCACCTCAGCAAGGTCTGCTGACCTCCCGGTCTCTAGATATTATCAATCTCTGAGCTGGAGTAGCTCTTCGATTCCCTGCTAGAATAGTCAAGAAATTTCCACAGGTCCTTTTCATGAAACTCTACTGTGTGAACAAGCACCAGGTGCAAAATTCTCTCATGCGACCACTGGCTGTGACCATGGGCCTAACCCAAAAGGCATTTCACGATTTTGCACGTCGGGTCTTTGCATGTGAATCACCCTGATTCTCCCAACCTCTGAAACCCCGACATGAGCCTAACGTTTAATAACTCCTCCCTTATCATCCCCAATGTGATCTCCGACCATGATCCGGGGCTCAACTCTTCAAGCACACCGAGATTTCACATATCAGGAACTCCCATTATGATTAGATATACGGTCCACTGTCTTCCCTCGATCGACGACTACGATCAAGTCACGATTTTATGTTTCGCGACTTTGGAGGTTGGTTCACCTTTGTTCTCCCGATCCTCGATTCTCGATATTTGTGAACGCTAGATCAATGACTCACAACTCCCCATGATCTAACGGCTCAGATTGATTCACGATTTTGCATTTCACGACTTTGGGAGTCTCCTTACCTTCGTTCTTCCGATATCTGAAATCTTGATATTTGCGAGTGTCAGATCAATGGCTCACAACTCCCCATGATCTAATGGCTCAGATTGATTCACAATTTCACGTTTCAAGAATTTGGGAGTCTCCTTACCTTTGTTCTTTCGATATCCAAAATCGTGATGGTGCTATATCGACGACTCAAATATTTCCTTGGATCAATGGCTGTGATCAAGTCAGGATTTCACCTTTCAATAATTTGACTCTTACAGAGTCCCTTTGACACTTAGCCAAATTCAAAATCTATGCACTCCTTGCTGCAGATTCTTACGCAAGACTTGGTTCTTGCGGGTGACTATGCACACCTTGCAACAATCGCTTTGCACTCCTTGCAAAGGGAAAGTTTCGTGCTATATATTCTAAACTTCAGAATCAAAACAGATTTCATCACACACTCTTTGTGTTCCATGTGAAAACCTTGAACTCACTCAATAGAAGAGAAACAATTGAAACTTATACTAACATTCACAGTTTCCTCCATTCATAAAGAAATTCATTCATTATGAAAACACAATAACAAAGAATTTCAAACAGTAAAAGTGCTATGCATTTGAGTCAATTCTCCTCTGTCATATTCATTCAAAAGTAAATGGCTACAAATAATATTAAAACAATAACTCAAAACTTAGAAAATTCCTACTAACTCTCAATAGCCTCATTTGGGCGTCCAAAACTTCTATTTATCTCACAGGTTCCTTAGGGTTCTCCCCGATTACATCGTCTACTAGGAAAACAAAAAAAAAATCTAACTACTAACTAAGTTCAGTTTCATTCAAGACTCGGAGTGAAACTCCCAGACCACTTATGATCATCCATCCCCAAGCGTTTGATCTTCTTCCATTTTTCCAATTAGCTCCAAAAGATTCGCAGTAACTCCCAACGTTTGAGATTCCGAAATGATTCCCAGGCATCGAGTTGTCTTTCCAAGAGTGCTTGTTGACGATTCTCCCGCATCAAAGCCTAGGAAGTACTATGTCCTAGGGATATCAACAGATTCCTGAACCAATGGATGAAGTCACCGATATACAGGCAATTGCTTATGATAGCAAAGGGAAAGTTGTGGTGAGAAGAAAAATCAAGAAAAGGAATCTCACACTCGATAGCACACTTCTCATAACCATAGAGGAAATGTTGTTTGACATATAAAATGATAAGATGATTGAGCTAATTGGAGCAGGTATGGCCATAACTGATGCCACTTTAGACAGGGTGAAAAGGGATGAAAGGGAGGTAGCCACCATGAAGAAAGAACTGGACCATCTATGACATCAAGTTGAACATTACCATAATTCAACACAGGCAGTGGTACTCCTGAAGAGTGAGTTCCAAGAGATGTATGCGAAATTCACAAGAGAGAGAGACCTCTTCACTGCTTTCATAGAATATTTCCAAGAAGATACCTTCATGGGGTTGGCAACGTGTAAATAGATGCATCGATGGTATGGAAATGCACATCAAGATTTAGAATGGATAGACTACATCAACGAAGTGCATAAGGCACAAGATATAGAAGAGCATGGAATCCAAGTGCTCATGGATAGCAATATCGCCTGAATACGAAAGGTAATTGAACACTGGGTAAGCATGGTCCAGGAACCTCAACGAAAAATGTAGGAAATATGGGGAGAATGTGAGAAAAGTTGGGAGAAAATCAATCGGGAAATGAGGAACATTGACCTACTAGATTTTGGTGCACCAGAGGATTTCACCGATTTGCATGACATAGTTAAAAAACATGAAGAGAAAGACTTGGCATGGGAAGTGGATATTTCACAGATTTTAAGCATGATCCCAGGTCAAGTGAAGAAGTTCATGGAACCTCCAATTAAATATCTTGTAGTCCTACAATGCTTGAGTGTCAAACTAGTCAAGCACGAAGAATGAAAAGTTGAAATGAAGGAGGTCCTCTCTGCTCCAATGGATCAACACAGGTTCCTGTATGCAAATACATGTGAAGATATCTTCAACAGGTGGTCAGAGTACGAGAGGAACAATCCACTTCAGTAAAACCACTAGATGATCAAAAGAGAAAAAATAGATAGAGTCCGCCAGGTGGAATTCCAACTTAACACAACTTTAGTAGATATTTTAAGTTTAGTTATTTTTATAAATATGGGCATCGACATTGGACACATGGTGGATGGTTTTGGAGAAAAAGTTTTTTTTTGAAATTTTCTAAGAGAACTATTTTTGTGCAAGTTATTTTAATTAAGAAGTTCTGTTTAGAACAAAAGACAATTCTTTCATCTAAGGATTGAATGTGATTGGACTAAGGGGGATTATCTCTGTCTTCAGATTCAATATTTGATTCTATATGACTATGAGTTTCTGTATCTGTTATTTAAAGTTATCTTATGATGTTGTAACAATTATTTTATTCTAGTTGATGAATAGAAATTGATTGTGTTAACATGTGATTGATAATTACTTTTTTTGCACTACCTTCTTGTCACGTGTATATGTTCTTTCTGTACATGTTATCTCAGACAATGTTGGATGTCTACTAATCAAAATGGTATTAATGCTAGTTTGAAGTAGTTTAGATCTTTTTCGTCTGCATGCTAAGGTATAAAGGTTATCCTAAAACCTAGCCTTACCCCCAACACACGATTTAACTTCCCTTTTCCATTTAGTTTAAGCTCTATCATTCTTTTGTTATAAATATTAAAAAAGAATAAAAAACAGAACTGCATAGCCCAATGAAAGGTTTCACAAAAAAGACGTATCCATCAATCATTATTAAATCCCATCGATAAATTCCAGACAGATCATAAATTTGGAGAACCTTCCCACTCATCAAATGCTTACGATTCTAATTGGGCCTCTTAGGCAGGTTTGGTTGCTGTTGTTGAGTTAAATGGATCTCATATCCCTCAACATAATTCATGCTAGAAGGAGGGTCTGAATGAATGAATGACTAACAAGAATTCTCATAATATATTTCTCAAAGCCTATAGATTCAAAACATGCCACATGCATTACTAGTTACTCTCAAGACATCCCACATACAAAGAGTACTCTCGATACGAGTAACTCACCTCAACATGAATAGAATAATATCTGTACCCTAAAATACCTTATGCTCTTCCTCGCAAAGAGTTAAATAAGTTCAGAAGAATCACTAGAGCTTATGCCCGACAGATCAAATCATTACCTTTAGCTCCTTTACTTCCTCGAAGAAAACAAATAAGAAGAACAATAGTTGACACCCCTAGACAGGTCTTTGTTCACATGGTAGAAGACCTGATAGATTTTTCCTTCACAGAGATTGAAGAACCCCTTAATCTGATACCCGAAACACTGGCTAGTAATTACATTGAACCTAACGATTTTGAATTTGAAGAGGAAGGGTCTAACTCAAATCACTCAGGTTCTGAATCAGAAGACATGGAGGATAATAACGATAATAATGGATAAAGGGGAGTGTTATCACTGAAATATCGTCCGCAAATGGTTACAAGAATTCAACATCGCCAAATAGTTATGAGGTCACCCATGGACCAAAATTACCACAAAATCATCTCTAAAGGGTTAAAAACTATAAAACTAGTGACAAAATTAAAGTGCTCTATGACTACATAGGGCACGCACACACATGCATGAAAAAGAAACGTAGGAAAATCACACATGCACCCGATGCATGACTGCGATCGCAAAAAACCGCGCACATATGAGAATGACGCATTTATGAGAGTGGTCGGCCTCCCACCCACTTCTGGTTCAGCTTCCAAGTTGATTTGACACTCAAATCTGGACTGGATTTGACTGGGTGGCTGGTCAAAGACCTAGAAATGCCCTAATTAGCCTCTTTACACACTACAAGCTGGTTGCACAATACCTCAAAGAGGTGCTATAAAAAGGCCATGGATGCACTTCATTTTTCAAGGAATTCAATAGAAAAGTTATGCTGCTACTATTCTCTTGAGGAATCCTCTATTCTCACCAAGAGTATACTAGCACCATTGCATTGGACAATCCATCTCACCCCTTGAGTGGATTAGAAAAGAATTCTTTCACCATTTTTATGTCAAAGTTGTAAGAAGAGCTTATTTGTGGGGATCCAAGAGCCCTCCCTTGGAGGAAGAAGGGAGTCATAGTCCTCTTTCTTCTTGGTTTTTTCTTTCACTAATATCAACCTTACCATTGGTGACATGGGTCTTATTGTTTCTTTTGTCCTTATGTCCCTATGCTCATTAGTTTAGTTGTTATTTTATTTCTTAGTTTAATTATTAGTTGTTCTTTTATATTTCTTTCTCTAACCCTTTTCCTTATAGTTGTCCTGCTTAGCAAACCCAACTAAGCTTGCAAGCACCTCTATTTTTCTCACTAAGGTGACGAAAGAGGCACAACAGATTGACGACTCTACTGGGGAAAGGTATCAATTTCCTACCCCATTTGGTTTTTTCTAGCTCTTCTTTTGGTTTATTTAACTTGCAGGTGCATTAACCGTCCTAAGATGACCTGCAAAACATCCAATTCCAAGTTGAATTGAGAGAATTCCATCTAGAATTATCATTCACGACCGTGTGTCATCTGTGCATGGGTTTTTTGGCCCACAGATGAGCACCGTGCGCACATGCACCTAAGTCACAGTTCTATTTTTCTCACCTGCACCTGTAAGCTCGTTTCGGTCTGTGCACAGGCACTTAGTGCACCTCTGTCTACACTGAGACCCGTGAACCTGTGCATAAAACTACACATTGTAAGGTTTTTTGAGATTTGGGGAAAGCCCTTAGCCTTCTTAAAAGTGATTTCATGCATGTTTTAAGATGCACCACACTTAGTCCCCTCTTCATATAAAGGGATTAGTCAAAACACATAGGCACTTAGGGGGGTTTAAAATGATTATTTCCTCTTTTGATTTCATTTTTGCCACATGGATGGCTTTCTTTGACTAAAAATATAATTTGGAAATCATTTGTAATCACATGAAACTTGCATTGGGACTAGAAGTTGGATAACAATCACTTAGTATGCTCTTCTCTCGCGCTTCCAAGCGACCTTGAGAATAAGAAAAAGATTGTGGGACAATTTCATCTCCCTTAAAGAAGATTAAAACCTTTAGGAGACGACAACAACCCCTCTTGGGACTCCTCTTAGTTTATTTTTCAAACACATCTTAAGATTGTAATGGATACATGCCCACATGCTACAAAGATAGGATAGTGTTGAAATTTACTTTCTTAGATTAAATCACTAGGGAAGTTTAAAGGTTTTGTAATGGGCCCATACATGCCCACATGATCACAATCTAGGATAGTTTCAAAACATTTCTTAGATTAAATCACAATAGGGAGTTAAAGGAATAGTAAAGGACCCACATGTCCACATGCTAGTTTCCTAGGGACTTTTGAATTACGCAAGGTTGTACCAAAGGCACTTAGTTAATTAGGTAATCAACACTTGTAAGGACCAAGCGAAATCCACATGCAGCAAGGTGACACCTAATTCATTAAAAAATTGGCACACTTTCACTCATTCACACACAAAAGTCACTTATCACTCACATAATTTTCTTCTCGAAAACGTGGAGGTCAAAGTAAGTTTCCTCCAAAGGGATTCTGAAACACCCCACCCCTTTCTTGACGAAACTATCCACTCCCATTTAATTTCAACGAGGTTGGTTCACACCCCCAACTCCTCAAACAACTACATCTAATTTTTTTTTTCTAAAAACTCACTAAGTTTTCCTCCACAGGAGGTGCCAAAAGAATTTTTTTAGTCTAGGTAGGATTTCGGGGATAGGAATCCAAATAACTCCCCGTTATCTGGTTCTCACATTGTCAAAACAATAGAAGTTGTCAAATAGGGAACTGAAAATCCTCCAAGTCAAGTGTTCCTAACACCATAAGGCAGGGAGATACCCGTGAAGGGTTGAAGGCCAAGGTCTGGTTGTTCTGTGCATCCCCCCTGAGGCACCCACCTCTTGGATGAGATCTAGCCCGTGACCCATTTCTTAGGCCGGAAATCTAAATGTCGCACTTTGACCGAGGTACCTAGTGACCAAATTTTAGGATATCTACCCAGGTGGCAATTGTGGGTTGCAATTGCACCTTGATCGGATTTTGTGTGGCTATTGGGAAATATCACTAGCTCTTTCGAGATATGCCCCCTTTACCCCTCATTATAACCGATTATTTCATCCTTCACTAGTTTCTCTTTTGGTGACTTTAGACCCCACTGTTGAGTACTATTGGAAGGTCCGGTGCTATTTGAGAGGAAGGATGTTACATCTTTTAGGACATGAGAATTTGTTTTCTTTGATTCCCCACATGGACAAAACCCACTTATCCACATATATGCCTCTTTTTCAAAACACTTTATGTATGATGCACTTTTGATTACAGTAATATATATATATATATATATATATATATATATATATATATATATATTGTGTAAAGTTCAAAATTTGCAACAAAAGCTCTTGTTTATTTTCTCTCATCACATTTTGCACACATCCACTCAGCTAGTCGGACATCATAGGGGACCCATAGAACCCCCGTCGTTCCAGACGCTTACTAAACCTCCCTCCTATTTTAGGGGGAGTTCCTAGTCTTTCCAACTCATCGACACCACCTTCACACACTCCTATGAGTGCCACTATTTTAGGATCCACTTTGCTTGGTTCCACATTACTTGGGTCCACTTCCGAAGTCCCTTCATCCACTCGCTCTCCTCTACATGGAAGCAGAGGGCCAACTTCCTCTCAAGGGGGAAGTACCAACCCACCTAGCCCCCCTCAAGGGTTAGGTTCACAACACACTCACACCATGGCTGGAGCTAATCCTCCCCCTCTCCCCCCCCCACTGCAGATGCCATATTTGGCCTCTCTTAACATACCATATCTAAGAAGACTCACAAATGATCCTATATTGCATGATTCCACATGGCCTACAATGCCTACCAAACTACCTTCAGACATCCCCAAATTTGAATTAAAGGCAGGTGATGACCCTGTCAACCATGTCATGAATTTCTACCTATGGTGCTCTTCCAACAAAATTATGGCATTATGGATGATTCCATCAGACTAGGATTATTTCAACGCACACTCACTGGCCCATCCACCAAATGGTATGTAGATGAAAAATCAGGGTCCCATGTGACTTTCAAGTCCTTGGCCAAAGCATTTTTGACCTTCTTCCAATTAACAATCTGCCATGACAATGGTATTGAACTACTCTCTAATTTCAAACAAGCCTTAGCCACACATATCGATGATCACATTCATGAGTGGCGTAGATGACGTAGTTTGTGCAAAGCTGAAACCACCAAACAACAGTGTCTTGACTGGTTTCTCAGATCACTTGTCTCTCTCCTCGACAAAGATGTAGCTTCCACCTTCCATCAATCCGAAGAGGAAGCCATCAGTAAGGCTCAACAATAAGACCTCATCTATTCATAATTAGGGTACTTATATACAATACTTCATGACCTCCCCAAACCCATGCCATTCAGTCAAGACAAACCCTGGATGTCTCACTCAGCAGACAGATTGATTGGTAATACTACACACCACATTCCTCAACCTCAACCACCACCAATGTATGACACACCTTAATATCCGCTGGCGTATGGGGGAACCTCTTATTACCCCCCACCCCCTTATCAACAACCATATCCTATTGCTATTCCTCCGCCCATCAGTGGGCCACCGCCGACACCCCCAATACACCCACCTGTCTAAACAAGTTCTGGTACCCCTTCTACCTCAGCTTATACTTTAAGTACTAGTGAAAGTGCCATGCCTTCCTACGTACCTTACGGATCAAAAATCCCACAGAATCTATACTTTCCATTCCCTGGTCCTCCATAACCCATGGCACCCCCACACCCTCACGCTGGGGTAAATTTTGTTCAACCCTCTCTCATTCAACAATATCAAAATTTTGAACAACTGAATACGAAAAATCCGACCCATCCATCGAATAATGCAAAAAATAAAGGAAGAAATAGGAACAATAACAACCCAGGCCAAGACGGGAATCAACCCCAACAAAACCAACCTACCGAGGGCAACCAAAACCAAGGGAATCAGAACCCCCAGGGGGGAAATAACAACATGCATTAAGGGAGAAATAACAATACTATTAAAACCTCTTTCCCTTGTGCGCTTTGCGGTGAGTTCGGTCATTATACTCATCATTGCCCCCAAATCACTTATTTTAAATGCCTGAAAGACTCAGGTAGTCTACCAAATCCTCTAGCACCGCCTGCCCCTTAGCAGGCCCCACAACAATACGTGCAACAACCCCCCCAGTCGTGTTGTAGAATCCCATTCCACACCAAGGTGTGATGAACACCCAATAGGACACACCACCTACCCCACCTCGGTTGGGACTGTTATCCCCGATATCATGGGATAACTAGGAGATCATGTCTCGAGGCCCACATGATCCTAGACATGGAGTACGAGAGAAGATTGACTTGAGCATGGCCCTTGAGGGCCCATCTTTTCTTCTTCTCAGCCAGACTTGTCCTGTC